>JAEUBB010000051.1:0-71283 GCA_018257885.1 Parmelia sp. 050094
GCGAGGACGGCCGGGAGATGCTGGAGAGCGGGAAGGTGAGGTTCGTGAAGGGGGATGGGAGGTTGGGGCTGAGCGAGGGGGAGGGGAAAGGGGGGTGGGATGCGATTCATGTGGGTGCGGCGGCGAAGGAGGCCCATGCGGTGTTGGTGGAGCAGCTGAGGCAGCCGGGGAGGCTCTTCATCCCCGTGGGCGAGGACATGCAGTATATTTGGGTCATCGATAAAAAGGAGGACGGAAGTGTCGTGAGGGAGAAGTCGTTTGGGGTTCGGTATGTGCCGTTGACGGATGCGCCCAAGGATTGAATTGGGGGGAGGGGTGGGTTGTGGTTCGGTGTATCTTAGCGATGCCGCTGAGCGCGGAGAATTGAGCAAAAGTCATGCGTAGAGGACTCGGAGTCCCAAGTCAAGTCTACCGCTGGTAGACTACCTCATATTGGTAGATTTAAGAGCTCCAATTTTTGCGTCCTAATGTACTTTTGCGGATATCTTCCATTGAAAAAGGAGAAGATCCTCACAAGTGGCAGGTCCCCCTGCACGCATGAATGTTGCTACGCTTTCTCATGCCTTGAGGCGTGGCAAGATTTATTGGCAGTGCAAGACGGCAACCGATGATGGAAATTAGCCTACTTTAAATTTGCACGTGTCGTGAATACACAGCCATGGACGACGTGGGAAGTTCTTCAGAGAGTAATTTGAGTTTCATTTGGCTGTAGCTAAATAAAACTCAAGCTAATGTTATCAGGTCTGCATCAGTCCTTGGCAGATCCTTCTGCCTCTTACTTTGTTTTATTGGGGATATTCTTTTGCTATGCTGGCACTTCCTCTTGTCGCCTGTTTGGTGTTGATTGGGTGATGTTGTACACTGGTAGAGGAACGGCAGAAGTCGTCAGGTACGGTCGTCGTCCCCCTCAAAGGAGCAGGGTAGATGGTAGACGCAGTTGATGACCAGGCAGTGGTGAACGAAGTGACTGCTCTGGCGCAGAGGTATGGCTGGATTTCAAAAGCCTCGAAAGGAGCGCCTTGATTGGAAAGAAATGACTGGAGTTGCTAGTTTGGTGGCGTTGAAGAAGCTTGGTTTATTGTGAGCTGGTTTGAGGAGTTGATAGTGGTGTGGGGAGTGGGGTGCTTCGGTAGGCTGGTGTGGATATGACGAGAGTATGAGGGAGGTGTGAATAATGCAATGTCGTGGTCGTATTGCAAGGCCTTGATCAAGTGAGACCGCCGACAAATGTCAGCATCGCGCAAAGAACCGGGGGCAAATGCCCATACTGCTGAAGAGCTAGATTGCAGGACCATGCGATTGATCCCACAAGAACGCCATTGATGATGCCATTGGAGTGGAACGCCTTTTTGTACACCGCCTCTAAGCTCGCCTGGAACAAGAAAAGTGAACTCGCAAGATCCGGGACGCATAAGTCGAAATTTCGTAAGAATATATACAGAATGAAAGTTCGTATTCCCGTCATCAGGTCGCATTGAGGTTGTCGAGAGTGGCCAACGCCAATACCGAGAATCCGAGAAGCAACAGAAAGGACCGAAAACCAAGAAAGCAGAACGTCTTAACGCCCCTATTGAGGCGTAGAGCTATTCTGTCGGTTTTGTTGAGGATACCCCCTGGAAGCACCTCTTTGGCCTCCATTCGATTGACCCTGGTAACGCGAGTGGTTTTGAGGATTAGTCCCGTTGATTTGTTGGGACCCACGTCCATTAGCTTGATTGCGTCCTCGGCCAGCGTAGCTCCCATTGGAATGGCTAGGGGCCCGGTTGGGTCGCTGGTTAGGTCCAGCTTGTTGCTGGCCTTGGCTAGATGCCTGACGTTCGGACCCAGCAATCGGTGCTGGGCCAGGTATGTTTTCGGGAGAATCATAAGCGTAGAGCTTCTTATCAATGGATTGTGGAATGGCTGCTATCTCGGTACCCAGCTCCTGCTCGATTCTGTAAAGGTTGAAGCGATCTTCCCAATTGATTAGGTTGATCGCCACGCCCAAATGTCCAAAACGTCCAGATCGACCAATGCGATGGAGGTACGTCTCGGCATTTTTTGGAAAATCAAAGTTGATGACTACATTGACAGCCTGAATGTCGATACCACGGGTAAGAAGATCAGAGCACACGAGATTGCGGCATACACCGTTCCGGAAGTCATGGAAAACGCGATTACGGTTGTGTTGCAGCATCTTCGCGTGAGAGTAAAAGCAGGAGTATCCAAGTTCGGTTATCTTCTTCGCAAGTAGCTCTACTCTGTTTGTGGAGTTGCAGAAAATGATGGACTGGTTGATTTGAAGTTTGGAGAAGAGTGTATTGAGGCAGTGGACTTTCTGTTTCTCTTCTACGAAACAGTAGTATTGCGTTATACCCCGAAGAGTGAGCTCGTCCATCAGATTGATTTCGTACGGATTAGTCATATGTTTATCCTAGGGACTGTGAGGATTTTGCATAGACATTGGTTATTCACACTCACCTTGAACGATTTGACAATTGTTGGGAACGTGGCACTGAAAAGCATGACTTGGCGCTCTTTGGGGAGAAATCCGAGTAGCTGCTCAATCGTAGGCGTAAATTCCGGGGAGAGAAGCTTGTCGGCCTCGTCCATTATAAACGTTGTACACTCATCAAGTTTGACGACCTCCTTTCTCGCAAGGTCTGCGATTCGACCAGGCGTACCAACCATGATATGAACGATTTCGTGCAGACGAAGGATATCATCTCTGAGACCAGTGCCACCGGTGGTAACCATGACATTAACGCCAAGGTGCTGGCCCAAGGTTTTGCAGACCTGTGATGTTTGTAGAGCAAGTTCTCTCGTGGGCACAAGGATCAAAGCCTGGGTCTTCGACTTCTCCGGCTCAATCTTCTCTAGCATGGGTATTATGAACGCAGCAGTCTTGCCTGTACCGTTCTTTGCTCTTGCTAGTATATCTCGCCCTGTTAAGGCGACGGGGATGGTTTCTTCTTGGATGGGTGAAGGCTTCTCGAATCCTGCCGCGTGGATTCCCTTGAGAAGGTCTCGCTTGAGAACGAAATCCTCAAATTCAAGGCCCTTGGTGGCCGTGACATCCTGAATTAACCATCAGCTCTAGTATCTTTAGAAGAGCATTGTGCCATGCACCTCAGTCTGTGGTCGAGTGTCTCTCGCAGGAGCCTTGGACTTATCAGTCCCGCTCTTAGCCGAAGTGCTATCGCTACACAAGATGTATGAGTAATAGGCTGGAAAAGTTTTGAAGCTCTCCATGAGGGGCCCACCTGAGATTCATCTTGGCGGCTTGATCCACCAGCGTTGAAGCCATTGAAATCTGGCCGTGATGATTTAGGCCGTACTAGGGGAGTATTTTTAATGCCAATGTTCCAAACTGCTGAGAGGGTGTTGTTGGACAGGTGAGAAGGTATGTCGTAAAGGGTGGATATCAACAGGTTGGGAAGGGTAAAGCGTTGAAGGTCCGGTGGGTATGCGACAATGGCAGGTTGGATTATTAGATTGGAGTGAGTGGTTTGGCACAGCCTTGCGAGTGTATTGAAGGGCTCAGGCGGTAGAAGTGACTTGAGGTAGATGAATGTAGATTGTAGTACCAAATAGCCAAGTCGATGTTTGAATCTTGGATCTTGGCCAAGCTGTTCAGGAAAAGGTGGCAGGAGTGATTTGGTAGTGATTCGAGAAAGGCTTATCTGATATTTTGAGAGCTTTGAGAATTATCTTCGTGAGGATTGTTTTTTTTTCCTTCCTTCTTCTTACTCGGAGCAATGTAAAGTGAAGTTGCGCAGTTGAGGCGGGCGCCAAGCGACTAGCGACTGACAACCTAACGGGTGACAACGGGCGACAATAGGCACCACGAAGCTAAGGTTGTAAGTTAAAGTAGGTAGGGTGGGAGGGTGGTAGGGTGGTTCCCCTTTCCTCCTCCTTTGTGTGTTTACCCCCAATCACCAACCAAATGATTCAATCTTCCAGACTGATTTATGCCTTCTTCCCCTTCTATGCACCAACATTTGGCTTACCTGCTCTTACTTTCAGGCGGTCTTCGAGTGAACTCCAAGGTCATACTCATGTTTTGCTGATTGACATGTAGTTGGGTGACAACGTCTTTTGGACTTGCTTGACATCTCTTTGCTCTGTCAAGCCTCATGTCGCAGCATCGAGTATGTACAGGACCTTTCCATCCCTATCGCTAATATCTTTGCCTCCGAATTTACACTTGGAAGCCATTCACAAATCTTCACAAATGCTTCCGTCCTTATGCAACCATTACCCTTACCATGTCGTTTGCAACTTGGGATATTCATTGGCGCTCAGTCCCAGATCTACAAAGACCGAGTCATCCCCTTCCTCCCGTTAGCATACAGCACGTTTCCCAGCGTCATAGTTTCCACTCACCCTTCAGATGCTCAATGCGAATCTCGTCCTCGTGCTCCAAGGTTTCCATCTCCTCCAGTGGCGTCTCCTTCTCTGGTTTCTCCTCTTCTCCATCTTGAGCTTTCGCTGCTTTCTCCAAGGCGTCATCGTTGTGTCCAATGAGCAAGAATTGCGTGTTTTCGTAGTTGAGAAGTTGAGGTTGGAGTGGCATCCAGCCGCGGCCGTGAAACTCGTCGAGAATTCTGCAAGAGATTAATAGACCGTTCTCAGAGATCGGATGTGCAGAACGTACTCTTGGGGGTACTCGGCCCCCTGTGGTAAGTTGGCATTTGCTGGGCCTGAAGACTGAGGATTTTTGGCACTGGTGATATAGCTGCCACGCTGCCGGAGCCCCACCCCTTGCTGTATTTCGCCAAGCTCGGAGGGGATGGTCAAGATGTAAGCCAAGTGCGTTTCGCGACCTGTCTGGGTGATTGCATAGATACCCTCGCCAATCGGAGCTGCGGCTGGCGTATGGCGGGCACCAGCTGTTTTGGTGGTGTAGTCAGAAGACGACAGCTGGCTCTTGACATCGTCCATGCTGATGTTGGCCTTTTCGACAAAGGTCATGAATCTGTCCTTTGGGCTAACCGGGAGCACTTTCTTTGGCAGCGCCAGCATGCGGTTATTTCCAGCATCGCCAATCGGACCGTCGCCAAGTTTCGCACCATGAGGTAGGGGCCGTAGGATGATGTAGCTTCTTGCTATGTCGCTGACGTCGTTGGGCTCATTGATGCCGACGCGGCCTCGGAAGAAGAAGTAAATGATACCTTTCTCGAGAATGTTCGATGGCGTGGATTCTTCACGCTTCGAGGATTCCTCAACCGCATTCTCAGCCTTGGAGACTTTACTCCCGGTGCCCTCTTCGGTAACGTTCTTATCCTCGTCTTTGTCAGTGTGGTCCATGAGAGCGTCAAAGCCGTTCTTCTTCGGCTCGTCGCCGTCATCTTTTGCGCCGCCATTGGTCGCAGGCTCCTTCTTCTCATCGGAAGGCTCCTTCTCCTTATCCTCATCCATTGGCTCCTGATCTCTCACTTCCTCCTCTCCCTGCGCGACCTCATCCGCGCCCGTCTTACCGTTGCTCGCCTCAGCCGGCTCGGCTTCTATTCCATCCTTCATCTCCACATCCTCTTTGGAATCGCCATTCTTGTCATCAATGGGCATTGACGCCTCAATGGTCGTCTGCTCCTTCTTAGCCCCTTTCTTCCCGCGCTTACCTTTTGCAGAGCCTTCCGACTCGGCTTTGCGCTTTGTCCCTGCAGCAGCGGCGGGCATGCTCGGGGAAGAGGCGTCGCTGGAATTGGACTTTGCGGCTTGTCGCGTGGATCGCCTGGTGCCAGCCATGTTGAATGTGAAGCAAGGTGGAGCGAAGTGAGGGCTGGATGAGAGTAATTGATGAATTACTCAGACTAATCAGACTTTTGGGCGTCTGTACTACAAAGTCAATACGGTAGTACCGACCAAGGGCAACCTACTCCCGCACAGGATCAGAAAAACACAAGGCACTTACTTGACTCACAACAGCAGGCCTCTGGGATCAAGAATGAAAAGAGAGGACAAAATCAGCTTCAGACGTCGAGTTGACACTCATGGACCTGGTCCGAGCTCAGGGAAACCTGGGGTCAGCTCGCTAAAATCCATGGTACTTTCAAGTGTCAACTCTAAAATTCCACTATTTGCCATCCTCTCTCCTCTTTACTCTACGTCATGCCTCTTGGCAGGAACCGCGTGGTTTTTAAGCGAGTTTGGGTTTGGCCCATTGTCCAATCAATCCATCACGTCACGTCATGCACACTTCAGGACTGGCATCAAGGAACAATCTAGACATTGGAAATCAATAATCTTTTCCAACAAAGTCCCATGTCAGCTGTGCAACAAATGCTGTTGCCATGTTTGCGGACATCGATCCAGATGGTCCTTCTTCATGCGGCTGGACATACTACATACACATCTCGCGCTATCTTTGTCTGCGGCCGTTTCAGCATTGGTGTAGAACATGAGGCGTGTTCATACGAAGTTCAAGATAAATAATCCAGAGAGCAGCAGATGATCGCACTAGGCATAGCATTTCCGGAATTTCATTATATAAATACGTATTTTCCTTCCCTGTTCTGAAAGACTTCCCCCTCGTAAATACAATGCCTCCAAAAGGACCTCCAAACAAAATCATCAACCTCCATCAAAGACCCCATCAGCGAATACTCGTAATCCCACCACAATGACCCCCTCACCAACCCCCACCACATCCACCGTCCTCCTCCCCACTGCCCGAATCTCTCTGCACCCCCCAACCCCCTCACCTGACCCACGGCATAAAAGACGGCGGCACCTACTCCTCCCCCAAATACCGCCGCCAACACCGTCTATTTCGATGCTTAGAAACGCAAGCGCCAAGCGGCCGTCGTGCGCGGCGAGGACCCGAATGCCAGATTTCTCGCTCTGCTGGCGGCGCAGGAGGAGAAGACGATCTCGGGGAAGCGGAGGAGAGAGAGACAATGGCGAAGCATGAGGAAGAGAAGGAAGTCCCAAATTATTAGGTTGGCCAATTTAGGGCCATGATTTGATTGCTGCGCCAGATTATACTGTTTTCGAGTCCACCTTTTCGACATCATCCTCTGCTCTCTCTGATTGAACAGCTCGGACGCCACTCCTTCGCTTCTTCTCCAATTTCTCTTTATCCTGCTGCATACTCCGAATGAGGGCACTCTTCGATCTAATCTTGTGCCCGTATCTATAGAAAACAATAGGGATAGGGATAATTGCAACCTGTGTCAGCCCCAATAAAGTTCCGGCCCAATGAGGGTCAAGTGATTTGTACACTAGAGAATCCACACGTCAGTGTTGTCGTTGGTACTTGAGATTAGAGGAATCAAAGAATCAAGAGTGCACTGAGACATGAGCGTATTGCGGACTCGGAATTTTGGTCGAGCACTGCAAGTGGGGGCTGACGAGAGAAAATAGAATTTAAGAAATCCTTACTTGCTGGTCCCGCGAGTGGTAGCACGCCACCCACCGTGGAGCGAGCCACCGAGTTTCCAGCCAATGCAGAGGCGGCATAGACTGCAAGGATCCATCAACGTTGAGGTTTCTGACACAACGAAGATCACTTACTGCCATAGCTACCAGCAAGATAATTCGATGTGTATATAAAGACAGCTGTATTCCCTGCCCCAAAAGGTATCCCCGCCAGGATAGGCCATATCCAGTGTATTGGAGGTACGCAGGTCCAAGCAAACCACAGCTCTCCAACAGGGACCAAGACGGCAGCGATACATATCACACTGACCATGGCTTCAGGTGGTACCCTGCCGGTCTCAGGGTCTTTCTTGTGTGAATTGATCATTCTTCGAATTAGCGGCTCGGTGCCAATGACCAGAAAACATCCTACAGCCAGGCCAGTAAAAGCAAGTCCGGATAGACCTGCAGACCAGCCCCGGATGCCAGTGAAAACAATAGGATAAGCAATGAAACAAAGATAGAGGATGCCGTAGATGATTGCTATATACGCATCCCAAAACATACTGCAGAGTGGTCAGATTCAGTCCCTCAAGTGTGAGAACTAAGGAGAATGCGGACCAGATAGGTTCAGTGAATATCATAACAAATGGTCGGCTAAGATTGACTTTCAAAAGCGGCCAGAACTTGATCTTGCTATCATAGCGAGACCAATATCGATCATCATCCTGCTCCTTCCGGCGAAGCTTAGCCTTCTTTCGTAGCAAGGCTGGCGCGTAGGTCTCTTTCAGCAGACACATGAATATGAAGGAAATTCCAGAGATGATCATTACAATCCAATTGGTCCATCTCCAGCCAAGATATCTGTTCACTTGTCAGACAATCATCTCGCTTTCTTATGAATATAGAGGTTTGCTGTACTGTGTGGAAAACCCTCCAATTATAGGACCAAAGGTTGGTCCGTTGAATGGACCTATTGACCAAATTGAAAAAGCCAGTGCTCGATAGTCGTCGTTTACGATGTCACTAAGGGTACCGGGGCTGTTGGCAACCATGGCAGACCCTACCTTAATGGTTTTAGAGTCAGTATTCTGTTTTGAGGAAGACAAGTGAGCTCCGAGACGGTTTTGAGGAGCAAACATGTCCAAGACATGTCTCAGTACTCAAAATCAAATCAAGATAGGAAGAGTTTGGACAGAAATACCAGAGCCCCAAAGAAACGTACAACGACGACTTCTGGCAAAGACGTCGCAAGTCCGCAAGGAATGATTAAGACTGTAAAAAGTGACATGCTAGCTATATAAACGGGTCGACGTCCGTACATCTCAGAAATTGGTGCAAGGATCATAGATCCTACAGCAATGCCCATCACTGACCGCTAATCAGTTCCCAACTTTGGATACTTCAATCGCTCTTCTTGACTCACGATAGGAAGTCACCCCCAGGGTTACAACAGGCTCAGAAGAGATGTGGAAATCCTTTTGCATTTCTGCTATGCCCGTAGTGTAAGATGTCGAGTAGATGACGACGCACCAGGTTGACCACGAGATTGAGAATATGGTAAAGGCCTTATACCAAATGGACCAATTTCTTGGATTCATAGGATCGTTTTCATCATCCCAATCTACCTCGTAGCCTGGGTCGTTCGTCTCATTAGTGGCTATCGATGCTGCATTGCTGGAGAAAATAGGTCTCAGAGGCAATGGCAAGACGTCGGGAGCCACAGTTTTCTCGGGATCTTCATAGTCAAGAGCATGGTCGTGCACGGAGACCGGGCGCTCTATTGAATCGCCTGATGGAATACTTGAATGAACGGACTTGATAGAGGCTGTCTCTTCACCGATTGACGTCATTTTAAAGAACCAAAAAGAATATTGCAAGAAAGGTCAAAATTGCAGGAGATGGAAATTGCCTGACGCAGCTAATTTCTCTCTGTGGACCTTTCTCTACACATACCAGCGGTATGCTCTTTCCACGCAGGGTCAGAAGACGATGGAGCAGGCGAGAGAGAGAGGATATATATTGAGACATGGCGAAGGAATTAATAATCTTGAGCTACCCTTGAGCTACCGAGGGTGCTCTAGGATTTAGGCTTTCTCGTCACGAAGCACGGTAAATATCCTGCTCCTCCATCACGCAAGACAGTCTCGACGCCCCTCCGAGAGTCGGTCACTCTTGATGCCAAGGCTAGCGGAATTATTCCTATATCCGCCTCCATCCGAGGCTAGCCGAGCACGGCAGGTGCAAGCAATAGTGTACCCAGGCTCCCAGGTTCATACCTTACCTTACAGTAGGTTGACACCCCACCACCACGGTCCACGCGTCATTCCCCATCACCGATCTATCCACCGTAGTAGGCCTTTGATAACGACAAGCACACCCCAGCTAAAGAATCACAAACATCAAACATAGTCAACGTCATTCACTTCTGATACCATCGCATACACTACGGTGCAAGTCTAAACGAAATGCCTACCTCAAATAACAGCGGCAACCCAGTCAGCTTCGTCACCTCGACCCTGGGAAATGGAGTCTCTGGAGTGGCCAAGACAGCCGGGGGCATTGTCGGTGCCGCAGGCCGAGGCGTGGGACAAACAGTCACGGGAGTAACAGGAAGCGCGGGGAAACCTGTGGGAGATGCCCTCGAGGCTCTTGGGAATGGAGTAGAGGGGGGAACGAAGAGCTTGGGAGATGGCATCGAGGATGCTGGCAAAGGGAAGAAGCAGTTCTGGAGTTAAAGCGATTGCTGGATGTGAAGATGAGTGGACATGTTTTGATGCGATATGATGTGAACGACTGCGTGGAGAATCGAATTGGAATCGAATATCGGCTTGGAACAGCACCGGCTCATAACCAATAGGCGGAGTTTCTCGAAATTGAGTTCGATCACGATCTTGGGTCTTGAAACTGATTGTACAATTATTGACAAAGGACTGGGATCTACGAAGCAGGTTGAGGTCTGGCTGCCCAATTTTGAGGGCAACTCATGCCGAAAACTGACAGTCAGATTCAATCAGAACTGCATCCCCCATGAACATATTGCTACAAGTAACATGTCGCTGACCGCTGAATCCGCAAGAGTGACGTTCACATAATATTGCAACCCTTGTGCCTGCATTGTTCATAATACCCCTCTTCCTCCTCCTTCCCTAACGCCATACCCTGCCGCCTTTTCACCCCCTTGACCGTCATACTTTGCTGTCCCGCACCATGGTACCATCTCAGACTTTGGATCAAGCCACCATACTTATCGTCCACGCTGATCGTCCACTTACCGCTGGTAACTTCGACCGCGGTATTGTCACGAGGGAAATGAAACTCGGGCAGAAAGACTTCTGTGGGTACATTTTCTGTAGCAGCTGTCTTGCACTCCAGTGAGAAAGTGAATACTGCGTTGCGTAAGTCAAAACCAGAAGAAGTGACGTTTCCGACAGTAGCAATCGGACTAGGGCGCACGTATGCCTCTGCAGCACGGAAGCCGGGCGTACTACCAATCTCTGATGGTGTGTTTGATCTCTGTGATGAGATGGAAGGGGTCGAGAGCTTGTTCTTCAGAGTTTCTGGAATAACAGGTGATGCATCAGTCGAGCGACTTTCGGAAAACGCAGGCGAACTTCTGTCTACAGAGACAGTAGAGGCGTTGGGGGTCGGACCTGGTACTTCCGAATTAGGTTCGGGATGAAGAGGCAGAGGTTTGTCGTCGAGCGAGAAAATGGACAGGTCTTCGCCATTCCAAAGATCGCCCCATTCATGATTATTCTAATACTGTCAGCCATCGTGGGAGTGTGATTACGAGAACTCAGTCGGCATACCGTGGCCATGTATAACCACAGAGCGTAACCATTACAGCCACAACCTTCTAGTGCGAAGTGATTCGCATCCATGGCGGAAGACTGACTCGAGTAGTCACCGGTTTTGTAAGCGTACTTATCGTCCATGTCATATGGTATACCAATTTCCGTAAAAATGCAAGGGTGGTTTCCCATATATTCCACTCCTTCTTTTCTGATGCCAGAGAGCTGGTCTCTGAAGCAGTTCCTAATTGCTGTTTCGCCTACTTTGACAGCAAACGCGGGCGATAGGTACTTTCCTCGCAAGATTCCGAAAACATCAACATTCCAGTATCGATTCCTGCCAATATAATTTAGCTAGCCCTCTTCGATCCAGACGATTTGCATTCACCATTTCTTCATCATCAATGTAACACCGTCGTAGAAATGAGGAGCAAAGACCATGTTAGGGTCATCGTCATTAGTGCCTTTGATTGATGGGGGGATCTCAAGGACTGGTGGTTGACAGAACATTATAGCACTTTCATGTACGCTTATGATGGCTTTCCGATGTCTCCGGTAGTAGGGCATGAAGTAATTGTTTGTGAAGAATTCATAGTCGATTTTCCTACCACTCTTAGGCTGCCTTGCGAAGTAATCTTTCTTCAGCAATTGATCCGTTGATGGGTCCCAAATCCCATGCTGTGCCCAGATACATTCCCCCAACTTCCACCCTGGATCCCTCTTCCAACCGTACCTTGAGTCATCATAGTCTGCTGGTAGCCAAGCCGAGTCTCCTTTGGGGTCTACTAGCTCAGTGCCTGATTTGTACGGTCCTAAACCACCAAAGTCCCAGGTATCCATTTCGCATGCTCTTCCGGAGCCAGTCAACATAGCTTGCCATGCAGTCGGCGAAGGACCTTTCTGTAGCTTCTGGTCTGTGGGGATGACGGAAACATCCTGCCAGCCAATGAGGCCTCGATTCGGCTCGTTCATACTCTCCCAGCCAATAACCACTTCGCTCTCGATATCTCCCGCTTCTCGAATCCTCAGAGCGAGATGGCGACACGCTTCGACGAAGTGATCCTGCAAGTAGTCTTGGATGTTCTTGCCGTCGATGATGGCCTTGGGCGTGAAGTCTTTCCCTCCAAAGAACATAGTGAAGATGACTTGACAAGCTAGCCGCGTGTAGTTGGTTGCCCAGATCATTTTCGG
This sequence comes from Parmelia sp. 050094, assembly GCA_018257885.1. NCBI lineage: Eukaryota > Fungi > Ascomycota > Lecanoromycetes > Lecanorales > Parmeliaceae > Parmelia > Parmelia sp. 050094. The sequence goes on from JAEUBB010000051.1 coordinate 12,324, forward strand.
ATATTTGGCAGGATCAGGGTAAGTATTTTGTACCCAAGCTGCTTGAGTGGAAGAGAATGACCGCGGATTGAGTCCCATTGCGTATATTGTCCACATGGGTGCACCGGAACCACCAGTGAATCTTGACCAGACATCTTGATGAGGGTCCATGAATACGTAGAAGCCATACCCCTTTGCCAGTCTCAAGACTTCAATAGTATGTTGCACCCATTCTTCGTCATATTTCCCGGGTCCGGCATGCTCAATAGCTTCCCATGTAAAGACATAACGTATCAGATTATATCCCCATCTTTTCAGCCGCGAGAAGTGCGTGTGTGCCTCGTCTATGGAAAATGGTCTGCCAACAAAAGACAGTCCGTCTCCTTCGAAGAACCTGTCGGGATTGTTCGAGGGCAGATCGGGGTCGGTTGGGAACTTGGCGTCTCCGGCGACATTGATGCCACGCAACGTTACCTCCCTGTTCTCACTGTCGCGAAAATTTTGCCCCTCTATCCTTAGGCGCAGGGGCGCCATGGCCAGTGTCAGTGGCCGAGAGGGTCGGAAGCACAAGCGGGAGGGTGAATAAGAGGTTGATTGCTTGTCACATCTGCCTTGGGGCTTGCGAGAAGACAAGCATAGATGCTAGTTGTACTATCGGATCCTCCCAATCTTCCTCCTTCCAATGAATCCAATGTGCAGGATTGATATGTTGAAGAAGGAGATACAAACAATCAGTGTACGAGTAGGTAGGCGGCAAATGACGACTGCATGTGCTTCGGAACACCCCAATTCCATATTCCGCATCCGAGGGACGTGTCAAGTGAACCGACCTTTCCGAGGTTCCCTCCTTCCTTCCTACTCTACTCTACTTTACTCTAATAAAGTGCCTTTCTTTGGACAGCTCATTCTTGGAGGCTTTTTCCCATTCATGCATTTTGGATATTTGAATTTTGCTTTCTGATTTCTGATTTTCATGTTTGATTCTTGATTCTTTCTTCTGGCCGACATGCTATTTGATCCCTACGATAAAGTGGCCCCTTCCTCGCACCATGTCCGGCACAAAAGCTGCTCTCAAAGCTGCCAAAGCTGCTTTGGATGCCAACAAATACCAGGATGCGATTGATCAGGCCAGGACGGTGCTGAGAACAGATGCCAACAACTACCATGCGTATATACTCGCACGAAGTGCCCTTCTCCTACCAGTGGTGACACTAACTCCGCCGCCTTCAGTCATGTATTCCTAGGCCGAGCATTCGAAAAGCTGAACCACAATGAAGATGCCGAAGAAGCTTACAAAAATGCCATTGGTAAGAAAGACAAGGATGCTCTAGCATGGCAAGGATTAGTGGCTCTCTATGAAAAGCAAGCTGGCAAAAAGCTTGACGATTATCACTATGCCGCGATTCGGTTGGCCGAGATACACATGGAGGAGTACGTGGAGCAACGTTTCCCATTCACTTGGTGATGGCATCTTTGGCTAACGGATTTGTCGTGTTAGTAATGACAAGATACGTTGCCAAACAGTGGTGCACAAGTACACAGACAGTGCCAAAAAGTACGGTTCTAGGGCACAATACAGACATTCTTTGGAGATCCTATTGCCCACCACTGTTTTGTATGACTATCTTGAAGGTCGAATTCCCCAACCTGATTTCACATATTCCAAGATTGCAGACATTGTAGAAGCGGAAGAAAAGGAAAAAATAAACACTGAGATTGGGCAACGACGCACTCGTCTTGGGGCGAGAATCGACCAAGTCACTTTAGAGGTCAAAAGAGAAGTGCTGGAAAATAGTCAATTAGAGTCGCTGTTCGAAAACATCATCAATTGGACCCACGACGACAAGATACGACGTCAATACGAGGAGAAACTCCTCCAACATGCATATGACACCCTCATCGTCGTACCGACAGTGATGAAGACAGCGAAAAGGGAGCAAGTCCAAAAAATGGCACGAGGGCTGGTCATCCTAAAGCACAAATTCCTGCTCGCCTGGACAATCGATCTGGAGTGGAAAGATGTCGCAGATATCGAGAAGATGGATGTTGGGTTGTTCAGAGACTTCATCACACTGTTCCCAGACCATGGGCTCAGCAAGTTGCTAAGATGTTTCCTTGACAGCAACATTTCTCCATTTCCGAAACCGACAGGTTCCGCGCAGGAGCAGGATGGGAAAAGCGAAGACGATATCCCGTTGTCCGCAGAGGATAGACTAATTCTCATGACAGAAGGCATGGAGGAGAGCTCATCTTCAGTCTTAGCACACCGTATTGTGGGGCTCATTTACTTACATTTGGAAGAATATGAGGGCGCTACGACCACAACAAGACAAGGGCTTCGATGTGTATCGAAGGAATCTAGCATGTCTGGTCTTGCTCTGGAAAGTTTATTTGATGCAATGAGAATAATACTGGCCACAGCATTGGTCCAATTTCAAGCCCCACGACATCACCCAGAAGCGATGGAATTGTTTGAAAATGTGCTCCACCGGAAACCTACCGAGAGCTCTGCGCTGATCGGAATTGGTTTGATTCTGGAAGAGCAGGAGGAGTACGTCAAAGCTATCGACTTCTTCGACCGTGCTTTAAAGCGAAATTCCGACCCCAAGATAAAAGCCGAGGCGGCCTGGTGCAAAGCTCTAAAAGGCGACAGGGAGGTAAGTCTGCATGAGCTCGAAGCTTGCCTTCCAAACATGGAAGGCTCTGACACACGAGCAAAATTGCTACGATCTCAAACGCTGTATCGGATTGGTATGTGCATCTGGAATCTAGAAACTTCTAGCAAGGCGCGCAAAAATCGTGATGGGGCATATGCTCGGTTTATTGCTTCACTGAAAGCAGACTTGAATTATGCGCCTGCTTACACAATACTTGGGGTTTACTACGCCGACTACGCGAGAGACAAGAAGCGTGCTCGGCAATGCTTTCAAAAGGCCTTTGAGCTCTCGTCATCTGAAGTCGAGGCTGCGGAGCGCCTTGCTCAATCATTTGCCAAATCAGGCGAATGGGAACTAGTCGAAGTCGTCGCCCAGAGAGTAGTGGATTCTGGGAAAGTTAGAACAGCTCCTGGGTCAAAAAAGAAAGGAGTCAGCTGGCCTTTTGCAGCTCTAGGAGTCGTTCAGCTCAACAACCAGGAATACCCAAAAAGCATCGTCTCTTTTCAGTCAGCACTGCGATCTTCTCCTGAAGACTACCATTGCTGGGTAGGTCTTGGCGAAAGCTACCATAATTCAGGCCGTTACATTGCGGCCACCAAAGCTTTGGAACGTGCCCAAGAAGTTGAAAAGACTTCTAAAGACGGTAATATCGAGGGTAGTTGGTTTTCGAAATACATGCTTGCAAATGTCAAGCGAGAGTTGGGCCGGTATGATGATGCTATTGCTGGATATCGGGAAGTCTTGAAACTTAGACCCGCCGAATTTGGAGTTTCTATTGCCCTGCTGCAAAGTCTTGTTGAAAGTGCTTGGCACAATGTTGAACTTGGCTTCTTTGGCCGTGCAACAGATGCCGCGAGCGAAGCAATAGCAGTTGCCAAGCACATTGCAAAAGAACACCACAAGGCCTTTAACCTTTGGAAGGCAGTTGGCGACGCTTGTTCAATATTTACCTACGCATCAGCCTACGCTGCAAGGCTTCCAATTCAGACTTTGCTATCGCTTCTGCAGGATGACATTGATCTCCAAGTGTACAACGTTCTGGCGGAGATTGATGGAATCGGTGACGAGACATTGCAGAGCATGAGTCAGCCCGATCAGCAGATCCCTTATCCTCTCCATGTGACCATTTGTTCAGCGATATTGGCCCAGAAACGTGCAATTCATGTTTGTGACAAAGACATTCATGCTAGAGCTGTCGCGTGGTACAATCTCGGCTGGATAGAGCATCGCGCGCACGTATGCAGTCAGGACGAGCCTACTACGGGTTCTAAGAAGAATCGACAGAAACATCTCAAAGCGTCTGTGCAGGCGTTCAAAAGAGCGATCGAATTCGAAGCTGGCAACGCCGAATTTTGGAACTCTCTTGGCATTGTGACGACGGAGCTCAACCCAAGAGTCTCTCAGCATTCGTTTGTTCGTAGTCTATATCTCAATGATAAGAATGCAAGAGTCTGGACAAATTTGGGAACCTTGTATCTGATACAAAATGACCTTCAGCTTGCCAATGATGCATACACTCGTGCGCAATCTTCCGATCCTGATTATGCTCAAGCTTGGCTTGGGCAGGGTCTATTGGCCATGCGAGTGGGAGAAGCTGACGAAGCTCGAAATCTGTTTACTCACGCTTTTGAGATAGCAGACTCGTCGTCTACCATGATCAAGCGGCAATTCGCCATGAGCACATTCGATCATCTCCTCTCATCTCCACCAAGCAGTACAACAAGCATTATTCAGCCTTTGTTCGCTCTTCATCAATTACGCTCTCAAATTTCTGCAGATTCTGCTTTTCAGCATCTCTCGTCTCTATTCGCTGAGCGAGTCGGCGACTTTGGCGACGCAGCAGCTACACTTGAAGAAGTTGCTTCGAGCCTTGAGGCGGAGTACGAGACATCAGAATCCGCAGTCCTCCTCATGCGCTTTGCTCTAGCAAAAGCTGATCTGGCTCGAGTTCAATTGGCAGAGAGGAACTTTGAGACTGCAGCCGAGAATGCAGAGACAGCTCTCAACCTCTCCGAAGAAGAAGAAGACGTGAAGGACGTAGCTCGTCAGAAAGTCCGACTCTCGGCGCATATGACAGCTGGTTTAGCCTACTACTACCAAGGGACAATGGACCAAGCTATAGGCATGTTTCGAAGCGCTTTGGAAGAGACTCAAGGTAATCCTGACATTGTCTGTCTTCTGGCACAAGTATTATGGGCGAAAGGAGGCGATGATGAACGGAGTGTGGCTCGAGAGCAATTGTTCGATTGTGTGGAAAACCACCCTGGTCACTTAGGTGCTATCATTCTCCTCGGTGTCATTGCTATCTTAGACAATGATCAAGACACCGTTGAGGCCGTAATTCCGGATCTAGAAGGACTGCGAACTCGAGATTCATTGACTTCCCAGGAGCAAGGCAAAGTCGCTCAGCTACTGACAACTATTGCTGCGCTTTTCCCTGGCAAGGAAGGGCGAAAAATCTCCGAGATATCGCAAGCAACCTCCACGATCATGCTTGCACCTTCCCAGCCCCACGGCTGGTCGCAGCTCGCTAGTCTTTCGGAAGGAAAATATCCTGCAGAAATTGCTGTCCTTACAGCAACAAAAGCTTGTCCGCCCGGAGGTGTTCTTAGTGCAAACGATCTTTCCAAGGCTTTTTCTGGAACGGGGAAATTCGATGATGCACAGAAAGCTGTCATGATTGCTCCTTGGACTACTCAAGGGTGGGAGGCCCTTGCCCGAAGGTAATCGTGTATAATTAGATGTGATGGGTCTTGACGGTGTCCAGCACTTCCAGCGCTGTAGAATTTCAGGAAATTCCAGGATACCTGCATTGTAAGAGGCGCAATCTGAGGGATTGCATACATCACATCCGGACTCAATGCCCAGATTCCATGCCTATGAAATCGATGTTCAAATTTTGCTCATGATCTTTTCACATTCGTCCCTCAAGTCTTGCACGCCAGCTACATCTTGCCATTTCCGTAGTATCACCCGTATCTCGTCCCAATCCCTCTTCGCATCCTCCCCCCTCCCCTCATCAATAATCACCCCCAACCTCCTCGGCGTCCCCAGCACCCACCTCACCGTATCCCTCTGCCTCTTCACCTTCACCTCCTCCTCTTTTCCCTCCCCGCCACCCGCGTCATCCCCACCCCCCGCCCGCGCCACCAACCCCCTCGCTGTCTCCGCAATATGCACCACAGCCGGACTCAGCGTACTGGTCGACGGCGTCAACGGATCCATATTATCCCTCATCTTCCTAATCGTATCCGTCGCCGTAATCAGCTTCGAGTAGTTATCATACACCAACGCCTTCCTCTCGCCATCGAGCCCTCGGATCTCGTTGACCAGACCCGCCTCCACCCTCAGCACCCCTTGCAATCCATGCCCCGCGAGCACCGATCTGACGTAGGCGTCCGCGTTGAAGGCGGAGGTGTCGAGCTCGCTGGATGGGGGATCCGGGTCCGAGGGGTGGGGGGTCGAGGGGGCGCCGTGTGGGCCGGCGGCTTTGAGGTTGTAGTAGTCGCGGAGGGCGGCGCGGTGTTGGCGGCGGGTTGGGGCGGGGGATGTGGTGCGGGAGGTGGTGGGCGTGCTGGCGAGGGAGGGGTCGGAGGGACGGGGGGAAGTCACTGTTGCCATTGTGGGAGGGGACGTAATGGTGATAAGGGACTATGGCCGGGAAGCATTTTGCGGGGGGAAACGTGACAAGCGCGGTCGTTCGCTTAATTTCGGGACTTGTTTCTGCTAGCGCTATAGTTGTCTCTTTTGTCTCTGTAGGCATCAGGACTCGGAACGGCATAGATGAGTTGACGTGACTCTGTTGTCCTTTCCCGAAGGGCCGTTGGAAGTTTCCAATGACCTGACTGTCACTCGAAGCGCTTGGTGTCGCCGGCAGCAGTGAAGGACAAGCCCCTGTTGAAAAACACAAGGTGCAATGTCGAACCCCGCCGCCCAAATATCTGCCCAACTCATAGCGACAAAGTCTCTCTCGCCAAACCCGACATGGCTTTCCAGTTTCCTGACAACCCAACGGCCCACCACTCCCCTTCCCGTTCTCACACAAACAGCCTGCTTCCGTCTGCTCGCCTCGGATATCACACAGTCTCTGGCCACCGCTTCCTCAACCTGCTTTCCGCAAGACGTGCACAATGCGAATATCAAAGAACGGCGCCTTGCGGGCTCGATTGCTGTGCAGGTGTTGGCAGTTGAGGACATGAGCAAGAGTCGCTGGGAGCAGATTGAAGCGATCGAGGCGTTGGAGAGGGGGGAGGGCACCAAGGGAAGGGAGATTATCCGCGTGGTTGCGGCGGACGATGACGATGGTACAGGAGCACCTGCTCGAAAAGCTGGAGGACCGCATAAGCTGTTACTTCAGGACGCGGGAGGGAGACGAGTGTACGGGGTTGAGCTAAAAGGACTGGAGGGAGTAGGGCTGGGCATGAGCATTGGCTGTAAGGTGGTGTTGAAAAATGCGTCGGTAACAAGAGGACTTGTGCTGCTGGAGCCTGCAACCACTACGGTGTTGGGAGGCAAGATTGAAGAATTGCACAAGGCTTGGAAGGAGGGCAGGAAGGCGGATTTGAAGGCTGCTATCGAGGCAAACGAGCAGGAAGCACGGGGCTCAGGCTGAGTGGAGTTGATTCGAAGCAAGGCGAATTGCCAACTTCCAGGGTTTCTGACCGAAATGAGACGGACAAGTGCTCTGTTCAAACTGCTAATAGCCTTGTGGAACTTTACAAGTTTCTATACCTGAGCATTTGGTTTGATGTCCACCGTCACTGTCCTGGTCTGCAGCTTCCGGCCTCCCACACACAGAGTTTCTTGTCATAGAAACTCGTGGATACAACGGTGAAACCTTCCACTCCCGCTGTACCATATCTGGGGCGTCCAGCGCTGGCATAGTTCATACTTTCGTGCTCCACAAACTTTGCTAGGATATCGATGAGCCACTTTCCACCTTCTTGTCGGACTTCCAAAATCCTTGAACCAGCATGCATGCAACTAGCCAGTATCCTAAAAGCTGGACCTTCTGCCACTTTTTCGAGGATTTTCAGACTCCACACACCTCCTCCTAGCTTCTTTTCGGCTAAAACTTTCGGCCTAGCACGTCCATCAATAGGCAACAGGAGACGAACGTGTTCGTCATAGCTGCCGGTTAGAAGCAGTTGTTCCGCATGTAATCCATATTGCAATGGCAATATCGCAGTCACTCCAGCCATATGGGTATGAGTGTCACGAAGCGGCGTCTGAGAATCGTTTTTGTGGGAGACTATGTCAACATCCTTGGGACTTTCGCTAACGGGGCGATCGGATAGAATGTGTCTACATAACGCGGAATCGTCCCCTCCTGAGTACAACTCTGCTCCTTTGGACGCCCATGCGAGTGTCCACGCTTCTTGGGAATGCGCCTCGGTCTTTGCGAGAGTCATGGGAAGCTCATGCTTCGTATCCAATATTGCAATTTGACCATCGGATGAAGATGCCGCTATGGAGTCGGAATGGGACAGCTCCCGGTTCCAGGCCAAAGACAACGTAAGCGAGGAGTCAGAAAAGATCTGATAGGTCTTGAGATGTTCTATGGGGCCAGTCTCTTGAAAACTAATGGTGCATAGGCGAACCGCCCCTTTGCTCGTAGCTATTGCGAATACTCCTTCCCTGAAGGGCGTGAATTTAAGGTCAAGAACCGCATAAGGAACGTATACTGTTTGGCGGTTTAGTCTTGTTCCAAATCAGCCTACCGTTGTGAAGGATTTGACCCATGCGCTACACAGTTTTGGGGGGCCCAATTTCCTTGATTTACCATCATTACCCAGGAGGGCCATGTTCATTTTTCCCAACCAAGGCGAAGGCAAACACTCACAATATTCCGTCCTTCAGACTGAACAGCATCAGACTACCACTACGATCCTGCTCTGGCCTTCCGGTGTGGTCATCCTGTCTGAGTGTATGGCTGACCCCTGATTCGGGCTCCAAGTAGTACGTGCCAACGACAAAATAATCAGGATGTAAGGGTGAGAAATCTATACAACTTGGCGGCAGATCCAAGATGATGCTCTGATTTGAGTAAATGGTTGGGACATCTTCCGCTGTATTACAGCCATCCATCGCCAAGAGGGAAGAGCTATGTCCCTAAAGCATCCCCTGGATTCGCCGAGCTCGTATGTAGGTAGCTCGCATCAACTTGCCTCGGCAGCAGAGAGGTCTCAGGTATGCACCTCGAGCTCTTCTATCCCGGTGGTAGCAGAGGTACACACTTGGATCCTCGTAGCAGCAGAAAGGTATACACCTGGATACTATATCGTGAAGCCGACGGTATTATATGCAAGATTGCTTCAAGCATGATCTTAGAGCTGTAACAATGACTGACATTAGTTCGAGCTAGATCTCGGGCGCCAAGACATCAGAGTAGCGTGTGCACAAAACGTCCTATTCCTCTCCGTAGAATAAATAGGCGAGCCATGATTTGAGTCGATAACGATACTATGCGCTCTCTAAAGGTGCATATGATTGACTCTATTGCCATGTAAATCGAAAAATCTATTGGAACAATGGGCGACGGTGGTGAGGAGATTTCTGGCGATGGCTTTCTCTCCGACGATTCGAGCTTCTACGGTCCGCTCCTTCAAGGCTTAAGACTATGCTCGTCCCTTCCATTAAGACATCGCTAGGGGACGAAGACCTCCGTGCTGAGCTCGAAGATCGTGCGGCAACCTTTGATATCTCTCCTTACTGGGCAGACCACCATAAGGAACTCTCCGTTATTGCTGCCACCGCAATGGCTCAATCCTCCAATTCTGCTTCCGCGTCGAAGAAACCCTATAACATGTATGAAGGCAATTCCGCCGGCCGCCAGCTATCAGAGACCGTTGCCTCCTTCTTGACGCGTCTACCTCCTTTCACCACACATGTGGACACCTGTGGCCACTGGATCTTTATAGCAAACCCGCGCTCCAAAAGACGCCCTACCGACGAAGATCTAGCAGGATTAAAGGAGAGGGGCGGAGAGATCCTCCGAGACTTCGAGGCCACGAAAGCCGGCATCGAAGCCTCAATGGCCGGCAAAGCAAAGAGCACCATTGGCAGGAAACTGACACCGCTACGCAAGCAAACCGAGACGGACCTCTACGCCGCTGCCAAAGAGAAAGGCTGTACGACGGGAAAATGGATGCTCTTCCCACAGGCCGACGACGTAAATAGAGTCTGGTCTCTCATCGCTACTGCCACTGCGGACGGCGAACTCGGACACGCGGCCAAGGTTGCAACGGACGACGGGTCTGGGAATGCGACGGCGAGGCTGATCTGCATATACACGGATGATTTCTCGGATAAGGGGGATGTGAGGAGGGTGCTGGAGAGACTGGTTGGTATGGGGTTGGTGAAGAGCAAGGGACCGATGGGCGAGGAGAGGGGGATATATTATAAGGCGGATGCGTTTACGCATCTGGGGATCGATGGGAAGAACGAGTGGGGGTTGAAGGCGAGTTTGTTTTCGTCGAAGGATGTGCTGGCGGAGGGGAAGGGGAAGGCTTGAGGGGATGGGGGAAGTTGGATGAGTAGTTGTCACGCTGATCGTGGCTTTCATGCAAGCAGTTGGGCGTCATTGCTTAAGCAGCGGAACCCCTATTCCACAGCATGTTGCTTCTGGTTTTCAGAGGAAAGATGTTAATACACATCGTGCGCATGATCCATAGGAGTGATGTGCAACTATTGTCCTCGCTCTCCCGTGAAGTCAGCAAACATCTGCTCCTTGTTGACAGGCTTGGGGTTTATTGAATAAATCACAGAGAGGACGGGATTCATACCGAGAGTCTTTGACAGCAAATTAGTATCCTCAGGTTTTTGTTATATTTTAAGATCAATGATTAAAGAATAGTATTGATATTGGGGACCTTATCACAAGACTTAGTCAAGGAAGGTCTGCGTATCAACAACTCCTTATTCGATGATGGGTGAGCCGACACAGGCCAAAAGATCAAAAACAAGAGGCAAAGACCGAACCTCGGTCAGGTATATCTTTTCCATAGGAAATTGCAAGTGACTAAGCTTGAACATGTTTGAACACGACAAAGCCCACACATCGAACAGATATGTAACGCCGGGCTTGATGCTTCTGAATACTTCAACTATCTAAACAATAGTTTCCAGCTCCCTAGCATACCCGATTGTGTTCTCAATAACCTGTCCGCTCGCCACCAGAATCTCCCTCTCATTCCTCACACCCTCTCCCTGCTGTAACGGAAAGTATATCCTGCCATCCTGGACCACCCAGCCCCTGCCCTTCGCAAACTCCACCACGCTGCCCTCGCTCTCCAGGAAAAGGAGGTTCTTCGCGTTGGCGATGGGAAGGGACGGGTACGCTTTTTCCGAGCACGACGCAATCTCCGAGCGGATGGTGCCGACGAGGACCTTGCACACTCTCCGTCAGCGAGAGCCACATTTCAAGCGAAAAAAGAACGGGCAACTCACCTCACTGAAAACGCCAAACTCCTCCCCGGGCACCCCTTCCCTCTTGGTAGCCCCCCAAACGCGATCGTAGCTCCCCTCCATCAGCCACCGCTCCAACTTGACCGGATACCCAATGAACTTGTCCGCCTCGAGTCCCGCACCCTTCCTCCCTCCCGTCTCCACCTCCAGCCCCTCGAGGACGGTGTGAAAGCCGGCATAGTCCCCCTTTGTCAGCAACAGTAGCAGATATAGGCCCGTCACTTTGCTCCGCTGGCCGTCGCCGGCGGGTTTGAAGCTCGAAGCGGGGAGCTCGTAAAAGGGTGACAGCTGCTGGAAGTAGCGCGTGAAGGCGTCGGGGTCCTGCAGGCGGATGGAGAGGAGGGCGCCGGTCTCGAGGGTTGTGCGGGCGAGGGCTAGGAGTTGGGGGGCGGTGTTCGGGGTGGGGAGGAGGGCGTTGAGGTGGAGGAGCTGGCGTTTGGCGGTGGAGAGGAGGGAGGCGATCTTTTGGGGCGAGGGGGGTGGGGTGGATTGGAGCTGGGTGAGGGTGGTGTGCAGCTCGGTGGTGGACATTGTGGGTGTTGCAGCAAAAGGCTGTACGGGGGGAAGATGTTGGGTTTGATGTTTTCGGGCAGAAGCAGAGGCTCTGGTTAATGCCGAGGATACCGTTGAGAGAATGGAGCGTAGCGCGCTAATCGCCGGTGGAAAGCCGGCCCGAAGCGCGGCGGAAAGTGCTTGGATGCGTGTCTTGACAGGGTCCAAGGGGCTGCTCTTTCCTTTATCTTTTGGATAACGAGCCATTAGTATTGGTCGTGCACGAATCAAATCAGTTCAAATCATAGCAAATCAATTCAAAATCAATGAAATAAATCGCAGCAAATCATAGCCGGGCAAGCTCTCGCTATGTACGAAAGCATCATGTGCATCATGTGTTTATTCCTTAGCTTGAGTGTTAGCTTTGGAAACAAAGCACCGCTTCTTGGCCCCCCCCCCTGGCCCAGTCATCCGACTCGATGAAAAGATGGAAAGATAAAAACATTCACTTGTGACCCTCTTCCTTCAACCTTTCCCTCTGAACCTTACAAAATCTCACCACTTCCTTCCAAAATCGCTGCCATCTATCTCCAAACATCAAAATAACCAGCCAACTCCATCAAACCCATCTCATTGCTCTAGCATCCTCCCCACCATCACCATGAACTCCCAACCCCCTCCCAACACCGGAGGCGCCGGCGCAGACAACCGCGACTACCTAGACAAAGGCCTCGACGCCGTCGAGAAGAAGTTCGGAGGCCAGCGCTTCGCCGATCCAAACAAGAACCGTGCCATGAATGAGAAGATTACAGACTTCATCCGAAAGATGATTGAGAAGGTTACTGGGTAAGTCTATCTCACACAAAATGACTGGTATTGGTGCGATGCTGACACGCGATGCCTTTGATCAGGAAGAAGATGCCCGCCAAGGTCTCGAATTGAAGGGTGCATGATGGAACAGAGCTTGCAGACAGCGGGGGCTGGCGTGCTTCATGGATACCCACTACGAGCGTAATAGCAATGTGTGTTTGCAAGGAGGTCATACATGGATCATCGGCTGGAAATAGGCACGCGTGAAGCGTTTATGAGATGATTCCCTTCTCTCAGACCTTCCCATTACTACCCGGCGGAGCATCTCAAGTGATACCGGCTTCCATCCTCGGTCCACCGATGCGCTTTTCGATCATGTCCCACTCGCAAGTGCACAGAGGTTCAGGAGATAGCATGGAAACATGTTCCTGCGATTCAAGCTATACCTGACATATCAGCCCCCCCCAGGTACTGATGCTAACATGCCAGAATGCCAAATCAATGCTTCCCATAGCTACAGGGAGCTGGCGAAGCCATCTGTCCGCTTTCAAACGGTTTAGGCAAAAGCTTTGAGCGCTGACTGTAATCGGCCTGCAAATTCCGGGCTCACGTCTCCGTGTGCTGTTCGTAAATGCCCATTTGCCCTCCTTCCATCACCGAAAATGTCATCCTCATCGTCAACCCCATTGCTCGCATCGAGCCCCGCATGCATGCCAGCGGCCATTGAAAGAGGGTTGTAACTATTATTATAGTCCTGCGGCTCATAGGCACCCAGCCTTGCCTGATCCTCACCATGTCCATCCACATCATCGCTGTCATCGATGAATTCGTTGCTCCTGTGCAGATAGCGGTTCGTTGGATCAATTTCTTCCCTTTCCTTTCCTTTCCCATTACTCTTCCGCCTGCCATACTTCCTCTTCTTCCCGTTCTTCTTTGCGCTCACATCGCCATGCACTTCAGGGTCCCATCTTTCGTCGAGTGCATCCGCCCCCTCATTTATGATCCGGTAAAGCAATTCATTTGCTACGCTGCGATAGTCCATTGATTCAGATCCCGCCACTTTCTCCTTCAATCTTAACCAGGCAACTTTCTTGTCAGTCGAGGTCCATGTGGTTCGAAGCTCGTCATCGCCAAGGGATTTCCATGGGATGTTTCCCTCTTCAGGAACGTCAGCATCTAGCACTGCCTGCACGAGCGCATGTATGTCGCCGGGCTTCATATTCGCGACCTTCTTGGAGGCTAATTTCATCCTCCAAGGATTCTTTGCTGCCTTAGGCTCTTTCTTTTCAATCTCTCGCGATTCTCTAATGGCTTTTAGGTAGTCTGCTTGCTCCCTCTTCTTGAGCTGGCCCCACTTAAAGCTGCATTGTAACCGTGATCTCCCCCCTCCGTGTTCACCCATACGATCGCTGACAGACTGCCAATTTATGTGTTTCATGTCTTCGGCTTCCTGATCTGATTCGGTCTCATCCTCTGGCAAATTTTCGCCCTCTTCTCTAGTGCGCATTCGGTCTTCTTTCATGAGCTGCAGACAATCCAGGATTGCTGTGCATAAATTCACAACCTCCGCATCTGTCCATTGCTCTCGGTTGCGGTGTTCTGAATTGACGAGGTAGTTTCGCCACCTATCCCGACAGTCTTCCGGCATACGGCCAAGCGAATCGCCAACCTCCTTCCATGCTTTACCTTTTTCTGCCACTAAATCCTTCAACATCTCATCTTCTTCTGCATTCCAAGTTCCGCGAGTGTAATTGTGGAATCGACGTCTACAAAATTTTTGAACGGACATCCGAGGACGATAAGACAGAATTTCGTGGATTTCGTTGAAGAGCGCGGTGACTTGAGCTTTCCCTCGCATTGGAGTTTGTATTAAGCTATTGAATTTCCAAATTGTCATGTCGTTCGCTTCGCAATAGTTTTCACGAAAGGCGTCCAGCTTTAAGCCCTCCACATTTGAAAATGGGCCTCCATTCTCTGCTTTATCCTTCTTTGCCTGCTCAGCCTTGTCGTCTTTCTGGGATCCTTCATGCTCCTCCTTGTGTTTAGCTGTCTTCTTTTTGCCCTTTTCCTTACGCGGAACACTCTTCTTGACCTGCACTCCATCACCTGACAAACCGGGATCCCTATCAGCAGCGTTCTCTAGGAACAGTGAGCCGAGGCCGGGGGACGACTGTCTTTGCATATCTTCAAATCCAGGCAAAACCTGGTCTTTGATGTTCTCCTGGTCATGTTGTAATGAATAAGGACTCATATATGGTAGGTCGGTAGTGTTGGCGCCTTGCAATTCTGTTAGTCGTCTACGTTTGCGAGCTTGTGAAGAGCTATGCCTGCTAGAAGTTTTGCCGTTCCTTTGTACAAAGTTGGGTTCTCCGTTGGTGAGAGTGCTCGAGTCAGCTGAAGCTGAAAGGGCATCAATGCTGTGCAACTTCGGATCAATGGGCATGCTTTCGCCTTCATGTGCGTGAAACAGGTTAGCCGAGCTCATGATAATTTGGAGGAAGTCATCGAACGCTCCGGGATCAGAACATGGGACATGCTGACCTTGTTCTTGCGCAAAATTCTCCTGATGATCCGTGCGCCCCTTGCGCTTCTTCTTCTTCTTTTGCTTCTCAGCGCCCTGGGACAGCCCATACACATTCGCAGGTAGCTCATGAGGAGCATGTATGCTGTCCCCAATCTCGTCACGGTCGAATGGATTTGGTGGCTGTTGCGAGAAGCTGAATATATCATGATCGGGGAGACCAGGCGGATCAGTACTCATGGTGTCTTTTGCGTATTCCTCATACTCAGCAACATCATCGTCGTCAGTGGGAACATTATCAAGATCGTTCACCGAATGGAAGTTGGGGCGGTATGGGGATAGAGACGAGCGATCAATGTGTCCTGGGGGGGTAGATGGGAGGTCTGGGTACTGTTCCGCTCCATTGGACTGCTCCTCGCTGCTAGTAAAGTCGTAGATGTCAGTCCGACGTCGTTTTTTCGCCCTTTTGTTATCACTCGTTTTGCGACTTTTGGGCTTCCGTACCGGCTCTGTAGAAGGGCGCATCGGTGAAGTTTCGGGCACGAGCTGCGTTGAAAATGCATTCCTATCGTCGTAGTACGGAGCCCTGCTGTGCTGGATGGGAGCCTCGCTCATCTGCATTAGAGTGAGTGCGCTTTCTTCCTCCTCTTGATCAATGGGTCTTTCCATGTCGGGCCTCTTTTTCTTGCTCTTCCTCGACTTGCCCCTCCTGTCCTTGCTCTTCCCTTGGTACTCTGGAGCAGCGAATTCTGCCGATGGGACTTGGAGCTGAGAGGACTTTTGCCCCATGTCAAGACGCGATCGAGAAGCCCTTGAGCTGACCATTTCCCTTGTGATGTTTACTGTGTGGGAGATTCAGTCTTGGTAGTTATTCATGATCCGGGTAGTCAAGGTGAAGAGTTTTTTTGGACGACAAATGTTGATTGGAAACCTTAGCGAGGTTTTACACTAAGGTATCTTATCTTACCATACTCTACTCAGGCCGGTTTTAAATGTTTGGCCACTTTACAACTCAACAACAAGCATTATTTCGAAGAATTTTTCTACTGCAAAGATATAGAGCGTAGCTAGCAGAGTATCTTTTATACCAAGTTTCTTTTCATATCATTATTATTTGACGAGATACTTGTACTGGCTTAACTTCGGCCGGAGATGTCTGACGGTAAACATTCACATGACTGGGCACCAGGGAATCACGAGTCTCTGTGAAGGAACCCACCTTGTACAACATACAGGCTTACCACCATGGCTACCGACCAGTCAAAAGTTGATGTTGTCAATCTTCAAAGTAAAGACTTCAGTTCTGTCAAAAGCTTCCTTTCTCTACCCATTGACGTACGATGCATCATTCACTGTCATTATTTTGACTCCACCCTCAGTAGATTGTGAGACGTGGAATTTATCTAGGACAAGAAGCAGCCTCCATGCATTCCTGGGCATACTCCGGCCACGAAGTTTGCCAAGTTCTGTCGGTCCAGGAGCAGACAGCAAAGGCGGACCTCAACCAATACTTGGACACCGTCCGACAGCAACATCAGGCGCGTTCCCAGCAGAATTTACCCGCTGTTCTTGACAACACCTCCCTGAGCGCCATCGAACAATCTTCCACCTAAGCTGCATCAGACTGGAAAGCCATCCCCACGGACTTCCTGCGATCCATTTGGCACCACAAACAGGCGCAATGCATGGCTTTCGTCGAGTGGCGAAGTCAATCTTTCATCTGCCTTTCTTGAGCAAGTTCTGGGAAATATGTCGAAAATGGTGGTGCAAGGGGAAAGCGGCCGCACGAAGCAAGCACTCTTGTGTGTAGCTATTGAATCATGCATGCTGCACAAGTCAGCAAGCGTTGTAATTCAATGAGTTACACCATCTTCAAGAATTGCATCAACAATTCTTACTCTCAAGGCTCAAGTGCCAGCTTCTCCAAGCGGGTTAAAGTTTTTGGACTCTTTGATGAAGTGTCATTCACTCGGAGGATATCTAACCACACAGTCGCCGCCTCCAAACTTCACAGAGGATCTAATCGGGGTAGAGGAGGGTTCAAAGGTTGCTGAAAGTCGTGTACTGGAAGCTCCTGTCCCAGTTTATAACGCCATACTGTCTTTGACTGCGCGCCGCGTTACACCTTGCGGTCTGGGAGGGGACAAACGGCAGGAAGGTACGCGAGTGATATCGAATCTGGATTGGAAAGTAGCTGTTGAGAGAGTTATTAACGATTGAATGATTATATGAAGCTTTTAACATGACACTTCTCATTAACAAATCGCCATGCGGTGGTAACGAATCCGAATCGCTTTTACTGAAATGAAAAATACAAAACACAGAATTTGTGCGGTCAAGGTGACTGGAAACAATCCGATGCATTTTGCTGCTTCCATGAACCAGATGCTTCCTAAAAGTCTTTAACCGCCCGTGACTCTCTGACGCCTAAGCCTTGACCCTTGTCTCCAACAAAAGCTTGCCACTGGGCTTACCTTCCACGAATCCTCTTCCTCTCTCGTACACTTTCCGCCCTCTTACCCATGTCTCCTTTACACACCCTCTCACTTTCTTTCCAGCGTACGCACTCACCTTGTTCCGCCACAACATGCCCTCGCCAGCCTCACCGATGACCCATTCCGCTTCATCATCGAAAACACAAACATCGCCATCGAATCCCACGGCCAATTGCCCTTTACTCTTTTCGAGCCCTACTTGCAAAGCCGTGTTCGCGCAGCACCAGCGTGCTATTTCCTCGGGCGTGATGTTGCGGTTGTTTTGATAGGCAGAAGTCCAAAGGAGGGGAAGCCCAAGGCCAACCGATGAGACGCCGCCCCACGCGGAAAAGAAATTGCCTGGTTCTTTGTCATCTTCGGAAGGTGGTGTTGGGATTTGATTGCCAGCGATGGAAGGTGGCAGAAGCTTGAGCTCAGGTGTGCATGGGGAGTGGTCTGATACTATAGTTTTGATTACACTGTCATCTTCCCAAAGCAGCTCATCCCATAGCCCATCCTGGTTCGATTGCGTGCGTATGGGTGGACAACATTTGTGTCTTGTATCGCCGTCCTGTATCTCCTCCGACGCTAGTGTTAGGTAATGGAAGCATGTCTCTGCTGTGATTTTGACACCGGCTGTTCGGGCTTCGCGGAGGAGTGGAATGGCTTCGATGGCTGAGAGATGGACGATGTGGAGCGGGAGGTCTGGGGCAATGTGTGCTAGTGATATAATTTCAGAAATGGCGTAGGTTTCGAACGGGGTTGGGCGTGACGCAAGGAATGTCTTGTATTCATTCAGAGGACCGATAGGTGCCAGTGGTGGTAATGACCATTGCACATTGTCTCCTACCGAATCTGTGATTGGAGGAATCATCTCTGCGTGAAACATCAACGTTGTGGGCTCGTCTGCCAATTCTGCCATGACTTCAGCGATATCCGTAGACGAGACAGCTGGGAACTCGTCCACTCCGCTATCGATCAGGAAGCCTTTGAAACCTCGCACGCCAAGTTGGATCAGAGGTTTCAACTCTTGAACATTGCCAGGGACGATGCCACCATAGAAGCCCACGTCGACCCAGCATTGTCCTTCAGCAGCTTTGACCTTTTCTCGCAGCCCGTGTACAGTGGTTGTGGGCGGTATAGCGTTCAAGGGCATGTCAATGACCGTGGTGACTCCTCCAGATGCAGCGGCCTGGGTGCCTGTCCAAAATCCCTCCCATTCTGTCCGACCAGGCTCGTTGAGATGGACATGGGCGTCGACGAGTCCAGGTAGCAGAACATGGGGAGAATAGTCCGTGTAAGGTGTTTCAGCAGGGAAGCTTGAAGGTGGAAGGACCGAGTGGAAAACCGAGGTGATTCTGCCCGTGCTGAGAGAGATAACTATAGTGGCAGCGGTCAGCTCGCCTGACAAGATGGCTCGAGAGGAGGTAAGGACAGTTATCGAAGGGTGTTGTGTTGTCGACATGGCCGTGGTCTGCTTTGTCGCCGAGAGGAAATCTACGATTTTTTGGACTCAAGAGGATTGAGAGCCGCGATTTCTCTTTAAAATTAAGGATACAAAGAGAGTGTTTGTGTCTTCAGGGTAGCAGGCAATGGTGGAGAGTAATACAGGGATTATCAAGAAGAATGCTGGGGAATAAATAGGGGAAAAAGAGTTGTGGATGAATCTGAGTAAGCAGGACAAAGTCTCAGGCGCACCAAATTCTTGCTAGCGAGTCTGCAAGAAGGGAAAGGGGTGTTTGTTGTGAAGGAGCGTTTGTGGGGTATGTGAAGCCTTCTTATCGTCTCATGCTCCTCCACCGCTCCCCACGGGAGTCTCCGATCAGGCCCGAGGGTCTCATAGCATAGCGACGCCGTTGGGATGGTCAAGGTCGGACTAGACATAGTGAAGGACATAGTGACGTTGTCGTTACTCGATGGTTGGAAGTATATGGCTTATCGCAGTCATGTTATCGAGTAATGCTGAGTCCGGAGCCGTGACCGGAAGCTTCTTTGTTACAGCCAAACTGATTAAACTTACAGGGATCAAGAAAAACGGCGCTTGATAACTAGCCGCTAAGCGAGATCCGTGCGCGAGATCCAAGTGGTACTTTGGTACTTAAAATACTTTACCTGGGTACTTCACTTCGAGACTCGACATTCCAATCCTGCAAAACATCTGGCCGTCCCCCCGTTTCACCGACAGGATGCAAAGTTGCACGAGAATAGTATTGTTGCAAGACACCTGACCAAGAGTACACTTTCTTTGCACTTGCGTTGATAGAGGATGGACTTTGCCGTGCACGTGCCGCTAGCTTATCTCATCGAGTAATCGTTACTCGATGACTTCCCATCAGACGCCAAACTTGTGCACAACCCCCACCATAGCCCAGATTTTCTTGACGACTCCAAGGGCTAACTGATCGTGTGATGCATAGGTCGAGTCTCCGAATGTTCTCCTTCCGTCCCGTCCAATCCAACGTCGATGTCATCAATCACGACGGTCTTCACCCTGTGTGAATGATATGCCAAACCCGTTCATCGTTACAAGATTTGAAAAGCCAAAGTATTGAACAAAGTTTGGTTCATTATTGACATTGTCTTATCAATTTGATGCTGATGTAGACCATGGGGCTTCCGGTGGGAAGAAAGCTCCGACTGCTAGTATCTTGTCCCTCCTCCCACGCCTAACAAAGAACTGTGTAGGACTTAGAAGCTCAACCACCTTGGTTGCTGGGATATCCCACCTTCGACTCCCGAGGCGGGGTGGTCAAAGCCTGCACCGTCTGATTCGGCTACGTCCGCAATTTGATCATCCACACCATACATCCTGGCCATCGGGTTCAGATGATAGCATAACTTTTATCAAGCACGCTGTGTCATGCCTGTTTCTCATCCTGAAAGAAGTTGGGAAGTTATCTGCATGAGCGGCGAACGCTTTCAGGAGAGGTCTAGTCTCGGGTTCCTTCTGTTGTGTACAGTATGTTTTGAATTTTGCTCTTCAACGGTCTTTGTCTTCAATCAATCCACTGTACGACGTATCGTGCCAATTTGTTTGGCTCCATTGTCGGGCGGATCGCAACTGATGTTGGACCTGTAAATCCTTCTCATTTTGTCAGGTATGCCGTCGAACCTCTCTTACGGCTGTCCCTGAGGCTATTTTCTAAAGCTAGCCTCGTATTCAATTTCTGCGCCGACATGTGGGCTTATAAAGAATAGAGTAAACATTGTAAGTCTATACGAAAAGTTTCGTATAGTACTTATAGGTATCATGCAGTGTGATTACTTTGATGAAAATTCACAACTGTAAGCGATTATTAAGCACAGTAGGATTGTTTTTGGGATACGTTGTACAGATCCATAGATGAGCCTTTCTATCCTGGACCTCTCTATATTATTTGGGCTGTCTCCCATCATCTCCCTGGTTAATTTTGGCAGTCCGACCTGGTACTCGACTGAAGCCTTGATTATCATGGTTTCTCAAAAACTGTTCAACGCTTATCCCCCCTTTCCCCAAGACGTCCCCACCGCAGATGTTCCCAAGTTCTCTCTTGCCCAGCTGTCCTCTGGTGATTCTGCATACACCCATCAATTGTTCGAAACATGCCGCTCAACAGGTTTCTTCCTTCTCGAAATGGGCGGTGACGAGACCGGCGACAAGATGATTGAAGCAATTGATGCAATGTTCGAAATCAGCAAAAACGTTTTCGACCTCAAGATTGAGGAGAAAAGCAAATATGCACAGGACACTGTAAATGGAAAGTTTGCCGGGTATGTAACCCCCGCTATATTTACCTCGGGACGTCCATTTGCATTGGTTGGCAAATGACAAAGGTCACTGTGCGGACCGTGACTACTGACAGCCATCTAGATGGAAGGATGTTGGCATAATGAAAACGGACAGCGGCGCGCCGGACCGCTGCGAGTTCTATGCAGTGACCCAGGACGACATTATCGGCAACACACCTCCCGTCCCTCATCCTGACGCCATTGATTCCCACCGCTTGACCATCTCATCCTACCTGCGCCGCGCCCACAGCATCGTTACCCAAATTTTGTCCATACTGGACACAGGCTTGGGACTAGAGCGTGGGACTCTGGCCTCGTTGGTCAGCCAAGAGCGCCCCTCCGTCACCCTGCTCCGCATGATCCGCTACGCCCCCCAGCCCGCCTCGGACCGCCGCACCTCACTACTCCGGCACACAGACGTCGGCGCCATCACCTTCCTCTGCAGCATCGTCGGCGGGCTACAGATCCTACCGCCAGGCAGCGACCCCACCGACGAAGCCGCCTGGCGATATATCCGGCCGGAGCCCAACTGCGCCATCATCAACCTCGGCGATACGCTTGTTGAGTGGTCCGGTGGGATCCTGCGGAGCAACATGCACAGGGTCACCTATGCCCCGGGCTTGCAGGCCGAGTTCTCGAGGTACAGTATTGCGTATCTGGTCAGGGGCAACAAGAGTGTCCGTATGAAGCGGTTGCGGAGTGAGAGGATCCCGAGCGTGGCAGAGGATGGGGAGGTGGAGATGGATGTGTCGTGTGAGGATTGGGAGGTGAGTAAGAATAAGGCGCTCACGGCAGGTGCGGACTGTGCGAGGAGCAGAGGGGGAAGAGACTTTAGGTCGGCGGTGAAATAGTTGCCTGTTTACCAAGAAGATTTTAGCCCTGCTATAGCTGTTAGCCAAGCTAGGGTAATAATACAGAGCAGGTGGTGTTGGTTCATAACGCTTATCAGCCTTGATCGAGGCTCAACAGCTAAGTTTCTCTGGGTTTTCGTTATGTTGGCATCATTTTGCTCCACGCTTGGCTCACCTGTGCCTGCAACTTTCAAACACTTGGCTTGCTTCGGATCGACTTCATTTGCCATCCAGCTGAAACCCAAGCAAATTGACTTTGAACCACATCTGCTCGAACGAGCTCAACAACAAGTGGCTTTTTTTTTTTGCATTATCTGGACGTAGCTTTTCTCCTGCATAGCACATCATCTTTCGACGACTTCGTATCTATAAGAACAGCCTTGTCCCGATCAGCCTTTTCACCCTTCCCACCAATAACAAAAGTCTTGACAATCTCCTTGACCTCAACATCCTTCTTCCCATTCTCCCGAGCCTCCTTGATCCGCCGCAGGTATCCCGCATACACCACGACTTCCGCAACCCCAATCATCCCGCTGCCGCCCATACTCAAGCCAAGCCTGGCAGGCGTACTCCAGTGCCGTGCAGCCAGCCATATCGCCACGCTGCACGCGACGATGGAAATCATTATGTTGATGATGAGCGTCATCTGCCGATTGATATCTGCATAGGAGACCTCGTCGTCTTCGTCAATGTCCGCTTGCGATGCAGGGAAGAGAGCCGCGTGGGAGGAATTGGGGAAGCGTTGGGAGAAGGTCTCGGCGGGTCGAGGAGGATTGATCATGCGCTCGTAGGCTCTTTCTTCTTCATCTCGGCGGAGGCGTGCCATTAGGGCTTTGTATTCTGAGGTCTAGTCCTGATCAGCTGGACCGCATGGCGGAGTGGAAGGTAAGTAGGTAGAGCTTACGGGCTCGGGCTTGGGCTTTGGCGGTTCGATGTAGACTTTGGATCCTCGCAAGAGGTCGTCCAGGTGGTATGAGACGCTGTCGTCGAGTTTGCCATTGTTTGCATCTGTGCTGATGTCCTTCAGGGTCTTGGAGATTGCGATGATCTGTCCGTGGGTGATGGGGTTGCCTGGAGCAGGCTGGTCAAGCGAGGGCTCAGAGGCTTCGGTCTGCTGCTGTGGAAGCTGCCGTCTGTTTTGGAGCTCTTGGAGGGCCCTTGCGATAGCGGGCGTGATGGTCAGGTGGACCATGATGCATTTTTGCTGATGTATCATGTACCTAGTGAACCTTTCTCAGCCTCTATAAAATCGATCATCACAATTTGAAGGTGACAAGGGTACTATTCCATATATAGCTTAGCATAGCTCGGTTGCAAGGGTCTTGGCACCCTCGCACCCACATTTAGCGTCCCGAGGTCCGCTCCAAGATTGTTGGATAGCATCACATACTCTACCTTACTTTATGCACCACACCGGCCTGGGACACTGCGCTTACGCATTGTATACGCACTCATTTCAAGGTGTCAGCATCCCTAATATCCTTTCATCTCTGTTGCTAATTCCCCACATCACCTAATAAACCGAGAGAAGCAAACTAGGCGGACAGGTAATTCAAGCAACTAGATGTTTACTTCCTCCTCATTCCCAGCGCTCCCTCCGTCACATCATCACGTTTACTCGACGTATCCGTTGACTGGTCCGTCACAAGGGACATGACCATGTGACTCGTTTTTTTGTTTTTTTTTTGTGCTTGATAAACTTCGCCTTGACCTGCTTTCGGCCTCTGCACGAAGGCTTCCTCGATATGGATACTTCGAGACTATACATAATCTGCAAGCTACAATATCTAAACTGCAATGTAGCACTTCGGAGTTTTATTCTCGTTAGTCAAAATAACTAAGCTCGACGAAGATGCTCATCTTGGACTTGTATGGCTTTGGGTCTACGGTAGTGCACCTTGTTTATGTATCTAAACAGTCTTAATCTTAATCAAACATGTTAAGGTAACACACAAGAGCTTACTAATCATGCTGCTTTGCTCACCGCTGATGATTTTGGCCTAGGCCAGATGTTATTGCGCGACTAAAGAATATAGCAGTCGCGGGGGATCCATATAGTCTCAGATTTCATACTCGCTTCGACCGCGTATCCTATAGCCAGCCCTAGATTCGTTCCTCGCTACCATTTGTGAAGCCTGGTCTGGGAGACGGCCGACCTCATATACGCGGCCAAGGCTTCAATGCGAAGACAGAAACAATGTGGCAGCAGGACTATGCGCCGGATCTTTTAAGTTTGATATCCGCGCAGCTTGCCTGACGATAAGTGAAGTTGTCGTGATTGCTATTACGTCAAACAAGTGGGCTGTCATCTACTATTTGAATCAATCTCGCATGATTTTAGTGTAGTGGCGGATTCATTCAAGCGGAGCCAAATTTTATCTTAGTTGTACAGCACGTCATGCACAGGGAAAGTGCAACTGCGTTTTCGAATATTCTCCTTTTTACTGCCCTACAAAAATCTAGTGATTGTACAGAAAGCAACAAAGATTTTGAAAATATCATTCGCTCGACGACGTTTCCGAGCGAAATTTGTTACAAGGTCCTCCTCCTCTTCAGCTTTGGGTTCTACACATTCTTGTAAAGGTACAGATGTCATTCTTGGAATCGCCGCTGGCAGACATTGCACCAGCGCGGTTCACGATCAGATCAGCGGACGGCGGACCTAGTAACATCACCATCATTGACGTACGCCGGAGAGAAATAGCACACTCGATACGCGATGAGATGCTAGCGAGCCTGCAGCCATGTGATGGCAAGGGAAAGAAGATGCCCTCTCTCTTGCTATACGATGAGATAGGATTGAAGCTCTTCGAAGCGATAACGTTCCTTGATGAGGTATTTGTGGAATACAGGCGAGGTTTTTATCTCCGTCTACAACATCTTATGCTGATCCCACGCATGCAGTACTATCTCACCAACGCAGAGCTGGACATACTCCAGACCTGGGCCACGGAAATAGCAAAGCTCATCAAGCCCAACTCCATGATTGTTGAGCTTGGAAGCGGGTAATGAATCGCGATGGACTGATAGCTGAAAAGTAAGCAACCGCACGCTGATGCATTTATAGCAACCTTCGCAAGACAGAGGTCCTTTTGAATGCTCTTGAAAAATCAGGGCAGTCCTACGATTATTTCGCCCTCGATCTCTCTCTTCCCGAGCTCGTGCGGGCACTTACGGCCATACCTGCGTATAAAAACGTCTCAAAGACAGGACTACATGGTACGATACCACCAAAGGGTCTTTGATGAACGAGTCTAGTTCTGACATTGGATAGGAACTTATGACGACGGACTTGAATGGCTGAACCTGAGAACAAATGTGGGCTCATCGCTAGGAAACTTCAATCGTACTGAAGCAAGAGACTTCCTGAAGCAATGGATTGGAGTTCTTCAACCGGAGCGAGACTCTTTACTCGTCGGTCTTGATGGCTGCCAGGACCCAAAACGTGTGTAAGTTCATCCACAATCCCTCCGGTTGCGAATATGCTGTATGAGAATTAGTCGCTGATATGACCTGAACATGACAGGAGGAGAGCGTATAACGATAGAGGCGGCATCACCAGGCAATTTGCCTTGAATGGACTCGTCCATGCAAACAGAATCTTGGAGGACGATGTTTTCAAGGCTGGAGACTGGGAATACAGTAGGAAACTTGTTCTTCCAGATCTTGCAAATGATCGGCTCCGCTTATGCTTCCTACATAGTCAGCGAATACGACCACGAGGAAGGCCGGCATCAGGCATCTTACTCGCCAAATAAGGACGTCACTTACGGAACCATTTCGATAAAGTTGGCAGAGAAAATCCGCGTTATGCAGAGCTACAAGTACTCTTTGGAGCAAAGTTCATTATTATGGGCAAGAGCTGGGCTTGTTGAATGTGAGAAGTGGGGGACTAGATCCGGTGGTATTCCATACTGTCAGATTCTCTTCCTCTGAAAAAGGAGTGGGATTCGGACGCTAATGGTCTTCAGATGTATATATGCTGTGTCCACGTATTCCCACGCCGTCAACGAGCGAATAATCGAGCAAGCTTTCACTTTCCTCGGGAAGTATCGAAGGAACAAATAGAGAGCATGAACAATTTTGATGCTACCAGAAGACGGCGAAAGACGACGTGGCCGCTTCAATAGCCAGTATAATTTTACAGGCGGCAATTGTCAGGCTTCTATGTTCTGCGGCGGAAGGATTGACCTGCTGGCAACCCATTGACGTGTCAGACCAAATGATTTTGGAATGCAAGCTAATTTGTAGAAGGTCCTAGTCTGCTTGTCTGATAAGAAATCTCATTTACGCCAACGCTGCCTTGCAACGAGTAAGAGTAAGGCTCTTCCAATAAGTGAAAAGTAGTCAGGCTGACGGCGTCCTTAGTCGGAACATCACTCCTGACCGAAATCACTTTGGGACTACCTTGCCTTTCAGTGTGACTATTGTCGCGAGGCTTTTTATTTGCTTTTTTTTTCTCTTCTTTTCCCCCCTGATTTATAATTTCTTCAACTTGCACATTTTCTTAGCTTCGCTCTTTTAATCACAAGCAGGCTTGATGTGTGCTTGATTGTCAGAAAGATGTATTACAGATTCTACCCCAGAAGCTAAAATGCTCTATGTTGTCACTGTTTCATACTTTATGCGGGTATGAAGAAAAAGTCAAAGGTATGGAGTTGTCAGGATTCAAGGTTTTGGGGTATATATCAGTAATCTGCCCTCCGTCGACAAAGGTTTCAATATCGCACTTCAGAAGCTGTTTGCATAAGCTTTCACTCCCTTCACTACCTTAGTACAATATGCGTCGCCAGCATCATGAAATAATAACACCGAAATGACCTTTGTGATACCCCTTCTTCCACACCGCCCTTCCCACCATCATCCGCTAGAGGACCCCACCGGTCCCTAAAGCACCGAATCCCAGCCCGCCATGTCAACTCAATTCAATGACATCCAAGTCCCTTGCGACCACATCCGCAAGAAATCCAGAGTCCCAGCCCGCCATGTCGACCCAATTTGACGACATCCAAGTCCCCTACGACCTCATCCGCAAAAAATCCATCGCGATAATCGAGCACGCACAAGTCCAAAGCATCCTCGCGCCCTTCATCAGCAACGCTCGGGTCCTGGAGCTCGCCTGCGGCTCCGGCTTCTACACCTACGAACTCCTCAAATGGGGCGCCAGCGCCGTCGTCGGCGTGGACATCTCGCCAATCATGATTGAAGAAGCCCGCCGACTCGGCCACGCTGCTCTCGGCGCAACCTCTTCTCCTCCCAGCACCAACCATGGCAAAAGCGTCGAATTCACCGTCGCCGATTGTGCGAAACCAACCCTCTATCCCGGCGGACCATTCAACCTCGTCTTCGCCGCCTGGCTGCTCAACCACGCGCCCAACCGCGAGGGTCTAGCTGACATGTTCCGCAACGCCGTGCTCAACCTCAAGGACGGCGGGCACTTTGTCGGCATCACGGTGGCGCCGACGAGCGACCCGACTGCATTTTATGAAGCAGAGATGCAGGCGCGGCCGCCGCCCGAGGGGTCCGGCGGGTTGTTTTTCACCAAAACCGGAGATGTGGAGGACGGTGTTGCGGTCCACTGCCACGGCGACACGGAGCTGGGGAGCGTGGACATCCGGGGCTGGTGTCTACGGCAGGATGTGTACGAGCGGGCGGCGAGGGAGGCGGGGTTGAAGGGGGACCTGAGGTGGGAAGTCACAAAGGTGCCGGAGAGATGGCTGAGGGGAGAGGGGGAGGGGGGCGCCAGTTTGGAAGAGCTCAGGAGTTATGAGGAGGTGCCGGGGTATGGGATGTTGGTTGTTGCAAAGTGATTGCACATGTGTGTGTGAGGGCTGTTGTGTGTCTTGGTCAGAGCGGCTATGATTGAGTGGAAGGGGCGTTGGAGAGGGCCATGAGTTGATTGTTGCAGCTCTATTCGGATCCAGGCGTTTGTCTCCATGTGGATTTGGACGGAGGCGTCTTGGTTTTGTGGCTCAATTCAGCTCGTTTGAGTAGATGTTTCTCATCTGTCACGAGTACTACTGTACTTGTCATGACGAGACATGACGGGAATTCATACAATACAGTACAATTCCGTCATGGGAGTCATGGGAGTCATGGGACCTCGGCTATGGGCATGGCCGGCGTACATGGGATACTTTGGCTGAATCGGCTCATCAAGTGACAAGGCCCAGGGTGATGAGATTGATAGAGTAATGAGGATGGATGATGAGATGTGTACTCATACATACCTTGGTGCATACCAAACACGTAAACACGTGAACAAGTGACAAGAGAAAGGCCTAGTTTTCAGCCAGATCTGCATGTGGCTTGTCTAGTGTAAGTTTATGAGGCAACGTGTAGTTTACGTACCGGTACTGTATACTTTTATAGTACCGTACCTCACCTAAGGTAGTTATACATTTATCTGCATTGGTGTATTCCCGCATGTATTTCCCCTCGCTTAGTCTAGTGGCGCCGGGAGAATCCCCTAATGAGATTATTAGTAAGACGATTTTACCTCTTAGGGTAATAGTGCCAAGGCTAGAGGCGCCATTCGTTAGCCTCGTAACGAATATGTACTTTATAAGGAATAACTTTATGTGGAGAGCGCGACTAAAGTATATAAATAAATTCATGACACTCTTCCACAGACACCACCAATCACCATGTCCGCGTGACATGCGTGCCCTGCCCTGCCATGCCCTGCCATGCTC
The DNA here is from genome assembly GCA_018257885.1 of Parmelia sp. 050094. Taxonomy (NCBI): domain Eukaryota; kingdom Fungi; phylum Ascomycota; class Lecanoromycetes; order Lecanorales; family Parmeliaceae; genus Parmelia; species Parmelia sp. 050094. Next base: position 41,037 of record JAEUBB010000051.1, read on the forward strand.
TGCCCTGTTGTCTGTCTTTCAACCATGAATACTCGTCTCTCATCACTGTGCACCGGCCTTGAACAAACACTATTACCACTAACATGACTTTCTCCAAGCACAAATGTGGTCCTCGTCCTCGTCCTCGTTCTCGTCCTCGTGCCGCACGTGTCCATTGCACACAGAGAGAACTACAATGTACTCTTGACAGCCTCGGCCGGCTCTCATGGGTACTCTACCATGTGGAGTATGAAACAGAATTGAGCGGTCTAGACCTACAGCGTTGGTCCACCTTGAGCTGAGCAAGGTAGTATGACGACGAACGGCTAGCGGCTTCAGCCTACACAAATCCCGTCGGCCATCCATGCTTAGCCCTGTTCAACCTCATCAGGCACCCTGTATGACGCTCCGAATCAATTGCTGGTCATCCAAACATTCAATCAAGGCTGGACCAAGGCCTTTTCGCCCCCCAAGCATAGACCACGAGTACGAACTTGTACCCGAAAAACTCGGAGAATGCCAAAGTCGACCGATCAGCCCCGGATCTGTATTTGCAGGCTTTAGCCTGAGATTGCCGAGAAACAGACAGATGGATCAGCAGCTAAGGGAAGGCCTAGGTCTTCTTGTGCTTCTGTGGCGGTCCTGTTGATGTATCCAAGCCTTGAATCAGGCCATAATTATCATCATGTCTCCTGTTGCGCAGGAAAGAAAGCCTGCCCACCGTCCCGTCTCTGTCAACATTGCAAGCAGTCACAGCCATGACGGTCGACAATATAGTCATCCCCAGTGGCATGCTTGCGGCCAGGGCTGGTCCTCTAACTACAGGCGACGGCGTGAACGAAACCGGGCCAGAGTCTTTCAACATCTCAGAGGTAGCGAGGCAGCATGCAAGATCGCTCTCCGTGAGCTTTATAGGATCCAATTCCACCAGCGAAGATGAGCCAGGTCTTCTTAAGGATGTCATTGTTTCCCGTAGGCGAAGCGACAACTCTTTGCGGCGACACCCAAGCGGTGTTCGTGGAGAAGGGAGGCGCTTGCGACCATTACAAAAATCAAGCTCAATCAATCTAGGAGGACTTGGAAGGTCGAGAGTAACTGGCCTGAGTACCCCTGCGAATCGAGGTCTCCGACTGGACCGGACCTCATCGATATTCGATCGTGCCAAACAAGGGGTGACAGAGGCACCATCCAGATATGACACTTTACCTGAGCTCGAGTCAACATATGTTTTCCAGAGGCTAGGTGACCAGCATCACGACTGGAACGCTATTGAGGCATCCCGCGATCCTCAAGTCTTACTAGGCGGGAGCAGTGGGCAACTGGCAAGCCCAAATCGCAGAGAATCGTCTCACCAGAAGATTGAGAGGAGTCAGTCAGATACTTCGCGATTCTCGTCCCCAGATGTTATCCGCCGCACCAGTGTTGCGGTTCACAATGCTGTTGGGACGGTCAAGGATACAGTCACGAGCGCTCTCCGCCGCAGTAGTCTTGAAGAGCTTTACGACAAGGCAATGATACGCCAGTCGCAGCTGGTAAGAAGCACTGCAGCCCAGATTGGTTTCGAGTACACTTTCTATGTGGTTTTGCTGGCGATACTCTATTTTGTCTTCATTGGCATTCCTTTTTGGAATGGCCTGGTCCGTAGCCTCTACTACGTCTTCGACGATTTGGGAGGGGTGCCGGCTGGCACCGCAGCGTTTCTGGGGGTTGGCTTTCTGTAAGTCGCTCGCTTGAAATGGCTCTCACTGGCTAATCGACTGCTCACAGCTACGCATATCTACCGCTCTTAGTGCTATTCGAGAAAGAGCCCCCCGAGAATTCTCCACCAGATGATACGGGTCGAATTGAGCGAGGACAGGCTAACGATACTGCGCTAATTATCCCCTGTTACAAATCAGAGAAGCTCATCGCCGCGACGCTGGAGGCTGCTCTCAAAACCTTTCCGGCGCGGAACATCTTCGTAAGTGGTTCATGGTACGTTGTCAATCATGTCAAGCTGATATAGGTATGGCGCTAGGTAATTGCCAATGGCAACTCACTAACACCGTTGGATGACACTGCTGCGGTCTGTGACAGGTATGGCGTTTCTCATACTTGGTCTCCGATAGGCTCGAAAATTGTAGCACAGTATGTCGGCTGCTACGTAGTCAAGCGATTTCCATACGTTCTTCTCATAGACGATGATTGTCTTTTGCCGCCAAACTTCCCTATCGTCACAGATCGGTTCACATCGAGCGTCAAATGTATCGGATACACGATCAAAAGTGTTGGTCCGAACAGCAGCAGGGGCACGTTATGCCAGCAGGCCCAGGATATCGAATATAAAATCAGCGGAATTCAGCGAGCCTTTGCCGGAAAAATCGGCTCTGCTACATTTCCACACGGAGCAATCAGCATCTGGGACCGAGAACTGTTGATCGAAACCTTCAAAGCCCATCCAGGGTTCTCCGTGTCGGAAGACTGGTTCTTCGGTCATGTCGCGCGCCAGCTCGGCTGCAGGATTCAGATGTGTACTGCTGTATTTGTAGAGACGGAGACGCCGGATGCCATCTTCTTTTCCGGGGGTGGTGCTCGGGGAGGCTTTGGCGAGATGACTATCTACAAGCAACGTTTCTTCCGCTGGAACTTCTTTTTTATCTCCGGCATCTACTACGATCTTGCCTATATCTTTTGCAACTGGAAGCTCGGCTGGTGGGAACTTGGCGCGAAACTCTTCGTTTTCCAAGAGGTCTACGAAACCCTGCTGTATCTGTTGGCGCCATGCGTCCTCCCGATATCCTTCTATGTCCGTCCTTCGTTTTCTGGGTATCTCTTCGTGGCAACACTGGCGTTATACATGGTGAATACGATCATATTCAATTACGTACATCTACGCTTGCGACACGAATCGGTCACGGTTCTCTGCCTACTATATTATCTTCCTTACAAGATGATCTTGACCTTCGTAAACATTGCTTCCTGCTATTACAGCATCTACAAGTATGCGAAGTACTTCGCCAAACGCCACCCCAAGGTCATCGAAGATGACAAAGCCGTCGCAGTCGTTCTCCGACTTGAGGAAGAATCACACTCAGCAAAGGAGCGAGCTACGATCGCAGCTGGCCGAGGAAGTGTCGACGGAGCATCTATCAGATCGAGACGATTCACGGTCACAGCTGTGGGCACCAATCTGAGCTCTGTCGCTCAACAGCCACTTCAGGAAGCTGCCGCCGAAGATATCGACATTGTCGACTTTGCAGCCCAAGCTCTACCTCGGCTTGAATCTGTTCCAGACAGTGAAGCGTCCAACCAGTTCCGGCCTTTGTCCAAAGTCGGCCGTATGCCACCGCCAATACCATCTCCCCGTCGTCCGTTCTCTTGGCATCGATCAACATCGAACAGTAGTTCCGGCTCTCAAGTTTCCCCTTTCGATGAGCGAAAGAGACCTCAATTCCCACTGCCATCTTCAAAGGCCGTTAGAAAGGATACATCAACAGATCTGGATTGTGCAACGCTTACCAGACGGCCCTCGCCAGTGCTCGTCAGACGCTCCCCAATCTCCAGAGTTGGATGCCGATCCTCATCTAACCAGAGAGCAGCTCACACCCGGCAGCCAATTGGCGTTCCCCGACTCCACTCAGCGTCTCGATGGCCTCCTTTCTCCTCCAGCACCACCCTGCACATGAGTTTAAGAAGACACAACTCAATTCTGGCCTGCGACTTCGGACATAGCGACGTGATAATCTCCGCGATCCTTCATGATTTCTAATATAGGATATTTAACTATTCAAAATTACAGTAAGGGCCAGCAATCGGATCTTTATCACTGAGGACGATTGCGGGGATGAGTGGTATTGGTAGTGGCATTGGAGTTCATTGACACCGACCAGATTTTTGTGGAGCATGCAGCCATCTCTGCGCCCAGAATCTCCTGGTAGCCCAACTGTAATCTACGACAGTGTTCACGAGGTCGTTCATAGGTTCATACGTTCATGTGTACCACTCTAAATGTTGGTTTCAAAAGGCTGCTTTCGGTTTCCGTTGATATTGTTCATGGGAACAGATGGTTCAGCGGTATTTTACGGCGCTGGACAAAATGAACGGTGAGAACGGTTATAAGAAGCTAGAAGGTTATAGCGTAACGGCGGGCGAAAGAACTGCGTGTACCTGAGACCTGGCGGCTCATGTCGCAAGATCCTGGTCAGGCCAAGTCCTCTGTGATATCCAAGATTCAATGGAGGCAATCATCTGACCAATTCCACAAAAAAAGTCTCAGCCGGACATTCGATCTCCCGCCATCACGTTTCGAAAGTCTCCTGCAAACGTCCTCTGTGAAAGGGGGACAAGGCTCTCTTTTGCCAACGTTTAGCCAAGCGTGCCCTCTGTACAGATGTCACTGTCCACCACAATATATCTCCCAACGAAAAGCCAGTACCTGCATCAGCTCGCCCCGGGGCAATCAACAAACCGTCACCATCCCTTCCAACAGCTTGGGTGGTGGTCCGGTGCGTTTCTTTGGGCCATTTTCAAGGCCACGCGGATTCCCCAGTGCTAACTTGGCGCTCCGCACGGAACAGAGAAGTAGGTAGCCCGTAAAGTCCGTTGATGTCCTACATTGTGTTTTTGGGAGCTAGGGGTACGTATGCTGGATGTGTAGTTTAATAAATGTTATCTATATCTCTTCTATGAGTTTATTCCATCTACTGATCTTGCGATGATAGCTAGCCTATGTAGATGGAAAAATCGACTCCCGATTTTTTTTTATTCGTGTTTTTCCAACCAGAATTTTTTAATATCAAGATTACTACCAATAAGCTGACTGAGTTTGGAGATGAGGAATCGCATTTTGGAAAGAACATTATGCGGAGGAATGAACCGCAACGACGCACTGCCCAACTCAACTAGGAGTAGAGGCAGAGGGCGAGAGTAGGGAGAAAGTGTTGTCCAATCCATGGAGGATTCTGTGTACCACCTGGTTGAACGGCCCGCCAGATTATTGGCAACCGATATTCGGCATCGTTCTACTTGGAACCTTTTGGCTACATGTTGGGCGCCTTGCCGGTAATGTTGCCCTCTCTAGAGCCACGTCAGCCGGCCAAGATCGACCATCCTTACAAGTCGATTTACTTCCTGGAAAAAGGTGTACTATCAGGTATCTTTATTCTTCTGTATCAATGTCGTGTGACAGAATGACGGAGAGTCTTGGCGGCAAGATTGTTCAACTTCGAGAGTCGACAAGGCTATTGAAGGGAAATCTCTAGGCAGCAGCCTGGGGTGGAAAACTTGGAACACCCGTGGGGAATTTTAGCCAGGCTTAAGGGAGCTGGTTTAGATTCTTGCCTGCTGCGCCTACACTGCTTGCTCAGGCGCGATTCAGGCACGGCTCTCAGCCGTTTGGGCCGGACTTCCCTTGAGAGCAAATTCGACCTGGGTACTGCCTTCTGCCTGCTTCTCCTCATCTTTGATCTCGCCGTGTCTCCTCTTCTCCTCCCGCCATGCCCTCCCCCATTTCATAGTGCCTAGTACCAGGGGAATGAACAACATTCAAACGCCTCCAACAAACGTATAGGTGCCACCTCTGTGCAAGACTTGAAGCATTGGTCCCACAACTGCCGATGCTCCCGCTCCCAAGAAGCATCTCACAAGGTTGTTCGCCGCTGTAGCCCGGGCCGCACTCTCAGGACAGACGTCGATCAAGAGCGTGCTCAGGACGCTGAAAGCGCCAGAGCCGGCAAGTCCGATGAAGAAGAGGAGGACTAGAGGCGCCGCTAGGGGCTGAGCCGATTGAAGTACCCAGCCGTAGGCGATCATGGTCGCGGATGCCAGACAGACAAGGGGCAAGGCGATTTCCAGCCGTGCCGCCTCGATTGGAAAGTCTCTCAGGTCTTGCTGACGAGTTCTGTCTGTTGAGAGTCCTAAGCGAATTGCATGCCGGCGATAGTTCCAGTCTGCTAGCCTGCCAGACATGACTGCTGAAACATAGCTTCCAATGCCCATTGGGATACATGAGAGGCCGATCTGGAGGTCGTTAAAGTTGTAGATATCATGGAATTGTGAGGGAAGGCCTGTGGCTATGGTGGCGAGACCGGCGAAGATGATTCCGGCATAGACGAGAAGGGTGCCAGCTTCTTTTTCAAGGCAGATTTTGAGCGTCGACAGAGGGTTGGGGAAGTGGATGGGTTGCCGTGGAGGTGCAGGACTAGTGGCGTTTGCAGTCTCTGAATTGAGATCGTTTAACGAATGGTAAATTTGAAGCAGGGTTTTGTTGAGAGTAGGCGGTGGAATCGAGCCATTGCCGACGATCGAGCGACATGTTTCGGGCACGACGACGATATAGGGTATTAGGAATACCGCAGCGAAGATTGTTGGAAACCAGAATATCGATCTCCAGCCCAAGAACGCAGATAGGACTCCCCTGAGGACAGGGCCCAGGGATTGGCCAATGAAGGCACCTGCGAGGAAGTCAAATAGAGTCCTTGGGCAGAATTGAAGGCGTACCTGCAAAGGTATATCCAATATAACTACCGCGTTCTGCATGTGTGCTAATATCCGCGATAACAGCGTTGGCCAAAGCGCCAGTAGCACTGCTCCCTGAACTCTGAAGACAACGTAAGACAATCAAAGCAGCGTGATTGTTCTGGAGGGCTAAGCCGAGGTTGGCGGCGACGTAGATGATAAAGCATATTAGATACGCTGGACGTCTACCAATGCTGTCTGCAAGGGCAGCAATCAATAGAGGAGCGAGAGCTTGGAGTATCTGTGCTTGCCGTCAATTACTTGCATGGAGATATGCATGGATTGCAATAGTACCATGTACGACGTTATGGTCAAGTTGATTAAGCTTCCCGAGACATGTAGACTGGCAGCCATTGAATTGAGGGCAGGATAGTATATATTGCCTGAGACGGGGGAGAAGAAGGCGCCTAAGGAGGCCATGAAGATAATGAAGCGCTTCTGCTTTTCATCGAAGACGGTGTGATATCATACCCTATCAGAATTTGCTCCTGCATGTGGGCTGAAATTCGACGAGGTGCAACTTGCATCTTTACCGATCAGCGATTTACGCAATCCCCCCGACTTTCCTTCTTGTGTACTCATTGCGTACGCCATATCCTTTGTTAACGAACACCTCAATATAGAGGGCTAAGGATGAAGATCGAGCGATCAAATGCATGTGCAGGATGACATTCTCTTCAATGAACCAACGGCTGGTCCACGTTATGTCTACCCCCTCAACATGACCCCATTCGAACCATCTGCCCGGTATACTGGTAGCAAATTATGAGCCAATTGCATGGCGACAGCGTTGATTGTCCTCGCATCATTGATCATTCATTGATCCTGTCACTGTCAGAAGGAACACGACAACACAAGATGCGGGGAAATTGCAGCTCAGCGACACTCCAAGCCCTGATCTGTGACTGTAGGCATCGAGATCGAGCCAATTGCTGATTGTGTCTCTATCTCGTGGGATTGCTACTCCGCACAGACTTTATGTCATCGGCAGATGCGCACACCATGTGAGCGATAAGACCGTCAAGCTCGACAGATATAAAGGTGCATGATTCCTCACATTTAGAAACAACCACCAATTTTTCAGACACTATAGCAACCTATCCAAAACCGCACTCACAGGAAGCCGTCAACAACAAATTAAGGTATCATTTCAAACCTAACAATTAATTTCATCACACACTACTCAAAAGACACAAGGAGCTGACCAGAAGCCAGGAATCCACGTCATCGCAATGGAGGTTGATAAATCGATCTTTGACCAAGTCAACCACAATACTACTGTCATCATCAACGACGTCAAGTATGAGGGCTTCGGCACTGGCGGGGCCAACCAGGGACTTATCTCCTCTCAATTGAACCACAATTTCTCCTTTGACCCCGAAATTCTTGCGGTGCATTTCATTGTTGGTTACCCAAGCTACTCCGAGTACAAAGAGGGCGCTACCGACTTCTTCAAGCCCTCTACCTACTCTGCTAGGTGAGCTTCTCTCCACTCCCCTTCTGTTGGTGAGACTCGGTTCAAACAATCTGCGAAGGCGGCTACAAGTACCAACGCAAATACCGCTTCAGCAACGGCGCCCACTTCACTAGCTTTCACAACATCAACTTCGATGAAGCTACGGTACTTTCACCACCCGCGATTTTCCCGCCGAGGCTTTTCCCGGCAAATGGGCCGTGCAAGACCTCGTTGAGACCTTCATTCCGAGCGGCCCGGGGGTATACTTTACTGATTAGATTAGATCATGTCATCTGCGGAGGAAGGAGGAAAGCCAGAACACATCATAGGTATTCATGGCCTTTGGATAGCGGTGAGTAAAGAAGTGCACGCATGTGTATTGAACAACTTGTCAAGGTATTGGACGAAAATGGAGACACAGGACCGAAATTGGGTCTGATTCTTCAATTCTTCCCAATTGGTCACACAATTTGGCTGTGACCGTCGCGGTCTATCCTTTACCTGTATGCTCAATCCACAGGTTTAGCACATCGGACATGTTGAAATAATGGGCTAAATCATGGGGTTTTCACCGCATCGTGAGTATTGTGATGATTAGAATACCATGGGATCGTGGAGAGCAGGGCTGCATTCTGGCTGTCGACGATCCTGCTGCTGCTGCTGCTGCTCGTCGCAGTTTTCTCTGTTTCTGCCACCTCTTAAACTTGATACCCTTGCTCGGCCTGAGTGGCTAGTCAACGTAGAGCGCCACATGAAAGGATGCAGGATCCATGAAGATGGTAGAAGGGCTCTCGTTATCTCACTTGAATTTCAGGGCCCTTGTATAGTTTACCACCCACTCTAGCCGCCTGTAATATATACAGAAATAATCCCTAAAGTTCCTATAGAAATCAATCTTTTCATTCTAAATATTCTCGATTTCTTTTTAAGTATTCTACGTAATTAAAAGCGAGTAGAGGGATATTCTCAAGTGATATAATTCTTACTTTTGTAATAATACTCTACCATTATTCTACGTATAGTATATCGTCTTTCAATTAATGTACGCAAAAAACATTGGATGAAAGCACTTGAAATATATATGTAAACAAGGTCGGCGGATGTCGGGTACACTAAGATAGAGTCTGCATACATGAGTGGGAATGTCTGCCATCTGCCTACGCAGTCAGTCAGTCAGTCATTAGTGAGCAGATGTGGCCTCGTCGTTGAGCATGAAAGGTCGCCTGCAGTCTCTCCTTAAGAGCCAGGGAAACATATCACACCAGCGATCATACATCTGCTCTGGATGCATTCGCAAAAGTTGTCGCTTTACCAGAATTCTACCTTCGACTACACAATACCCCCCAGCACGTCGACGACATCAATCCACTTTGGCACAGGCCGTTTCCGCTGCTCAGAATATATTCAATGGGGTTCCTAAGACGGATCCTCGGCTTGCAGGAGTCTCTGTGGATCCTCTGCGGATTGTTGGGAAAGAGCTAAAGTTCCTTACGAAAAATATACAACAGCTACTGGGATCCGGGCATCCAGTCCTGGATACTGTAGCAAAATACTACACTCAATCCGAAGGGAAACATATACGGCCTCTACTTGTCCTTCTGATGTCACGTGCAACTGCCCCAACACCAAAAGCAGCACGACGACAGCCTTCTATACCTAGGGCATCAACGATCGATGATCCCATATCACCTATAACGGTTCTTTCAGATGTCAATCCATCCTCTCCATCCAATGACCCGCTCTCTGCTGCCTCAATTGGATCTGCGTATAGCTCAGAAGGCTCAGATATACTTCCCTCACAGAGACGGCTGGCAGAGATAACCGAGCTCATACACACTGCTTCCTTGCTCCACGATGACGTGATTGATAACTCCATCGCCCGAAGGTCTTCGCCCTCAGCGAATGTGTCCTTTGGGAACAAGATGGCGGTCCTGGCAGGGGACTTTCTTCTAGGGAGAGCGTCAGTGGCATTAGCGAGACTCAGGGATGCAGAGGTGATTGAGCTCTTGGCCACTGTGATAGCGAATCTCGTTGAGGGCGAGTTTATGCAGTTGAAGAACACCGCTTTGGACGAAGCAAAGCCCACATGGACCGAGGATACCCTGTCGTACTATCTTCAAAAAACCTACCTCAAATCAGCGAGCCTGATAAGCAAATCCTGTCGAGCAGCCGCGCTCCTCGGGCAGCATTCTCCAGAAGTGGTAGAAGCAGCTTACTCATATGGCCGGAATTTGGGTCTAGCTTTCCAGCTTGTTGACGACATGCTCGACTACACGACCACAAGTGAATCCCTTGGCAAGCCCGCCGGCGCTGACTTGGAGCTTGGCCTAGCCACCGCCCCATTACTCTTTGCTTGGAAAGACAATCAGCAGCTAGGCGTCCTTGTCGGCCGAAAATTCGCTGCAGATGGAGACGTGCAGATGGCAAAGGACCTGGTGGCACGTAGTGATGGGCTTGAACAGACAAGAGCGCTCGCGCAGGATTACGCTGATAAGGCTGCCTATGCCATCTCCAGATTCCCGGACTCGGAGGCCAAGGAAGGGCTGCTGGAAATGTGCGTGAAGACGATGGAGAGGAGGAAGTGATACCGGAGCTTTACCATTTTTGCAGATGTGGGAGCATTTCCATAGCCATGTCTCGGCTTCATTGTAAATACACCTCAGCATTGCACCCACTACTCATATATAGAATAAAATTCAGCGTCAACGCTCGTCGACGACAGCCCAGATTTCCCACCTTTTCAACCCCCACTACCAGCCCTCACCCTCCCACTTTCCCCACTCCTCCTCATCCGCTCAAACTCCTCCTCCCCTTCCGCACTCACCATCCTCACCATCCCCCCGCCGCCCTTTGGCCCGCTCCCACCCCTACTCCTCACTCCCGTAACAGTAGCAGCCATGCCCTCCCTCTCCCTCTCCGCCGCGTTCACCAGCCCCTTAAAATACACCTCCGCCTGCACACTCGCGCTGTAACTGACCGGCGTCCAACTCCACGCATTCCGCGCAGAGGCATCGGCGCCGTGTTCGAGGAGCGTGCGGATCGATTTCAACTGTCCGTACGCGGAGGCATAATGCAACGGCGTATTGCCCGATGTGTCCGCCGCGGCGAGCGGGGAAGTGGGCGAGGGGGAGAGAGTGAGGAGGTGGTTCAGCAGGGCGGTGTGCGGGGTGCGGGACGCAAGCATCAGCTGTAGATGGCGAGCGTGAACGTCAGCGGCAGCCGAACAGAAGCTTGTGCGGAAGAGCGAAGGTGGGGTCGAGGGAGATGGAGAACCGACGGCATCGGCGCCTTGCTTGTTCTTCCACGGGATCGAGCGCGGGAACCTCGCCGCCAGCAGCGTCGCGACGGACTCGGACGTCTCCACCGCGAGCAGGAGCGGGGTGTCCCAATTGGCATTCTTGCTGATGCCGCGGTCCTCGTGGCCGGCATCAATGAGGAACTCCTGGCCCCCCGTCGATCCATCAGCACCTTGCTTCTGCGGCGCCTTCAGGATGGAAAGTTGGGCTTGCTCACGGCTATGTCTAGCAGGCCCAGTTGCGCGGCCACATGAAGCGAGGTGTTGCCGTTGTCGGCGAAATCGGGGTTCTGTAGGCTCTGTGGGTTGTTCTTGATGATGCGTTTGAGGAGGGGAAGGTCTTTTAGGTGGATGGCTCGGCGGATGCGGATGGAGACGTCAATCCTGTGGTTTCTTAGGATCGAGCTGGTGTAACTGCTTGGAATGGTCGACTCACATGGTGGCTACGGCACATGCAATTCACGGAAGAGGATGTCTTCACAGATGAGCATGGTGGAGGCAGAAGCATCAGACGTCAACGCACATGTCTATAACCCTCCAGTTCATTGCTGGAAAGGAAGTAGGCATTTGATAGCAAGCTATCAAGAGGAATGAATCACTTGGATGAAATATGTTATCTATGTGGCAATAAGGTTTTAAAGAGGCTGGTATTGAGAGTGAGACTTCTATTTCTATGCTGTGGTTACGAGCCGTGGTAGTGCCACCAGAGCATGGGTATGTGAAGCATACGAAGGTTGATTATAGCCGGTACGAGTAGTCAACTCGCTGGCGCCAAATGCTACTAAAAGGGTGGTGATACCAGGGGGATCTCCGATGGGTACTAACACAGGGTTGAGCCGCCTAAGCTCTCCCAGAACTTCCTATGCAAATGAGGAGTGTCTGGTAACGGATGGTTGTCCAGTCTGTCGAATCTTCACATCCCTTCAAAGTCTCCACCCGCGTCGTCGTCATCCATCTCGCCTTCGACAATGTCCTTGGCCAATTCTCGCTCTCGCTCACGAGCTTCTTGAGCATTCTTGAGTTCCAGTCGATGCTGATTCATAGGATATCGCATGGCCTGGCGTATGTCAGCTATTTGTTCAGACACGACTAGAATCTGATTTCAACCTACCTTTACGCTCTCATCGTGCAGACCGAGACACGCTCTGATTCTGTCGTGGAAAGCTTCGCCAGGCTCACGAGTAGCGTAGACATCCCCGAGCTCCTTGCTCTTCATGAAACCATGCTCATGGTCGATGGAAGCCTCAATGACCCCATCGCGAATTGCCTTGGCCACAATGTACTCTGCCGATTGCTCGCTCTCCAGGTCTAGCTTCATACAAATGTCCCGCAATGAGATCTTGGCGTACGACAGAGACATCATACGGATTCCAGTTTTGATGACATTTTGACGCAAACGAAGGATCAAAGTGTAGGTACCGTCGCGTCTGAATAGAGCATTGTGTGTCTGGACAACGTTCAGGAATCCTTCAATCTTGCCAACGCGTACAGCCTGGACAAGGCTCAAGTAAGGCTCCATGGCATGCTCGAGACTTGCTTGGCGGAATATGGCTCGGTCTGGAATGTCTCCCATAAGGAGCTCAACTACGACCAACAATTTTGAAGCTGCCTGGTAGAAGCCACCTGCACTTGGTGTTGCGGGTGACTTGCGAGTAGCGCCGATTAAATGCTCATGAGCCTCGGTGTATGACAATTGAATTGCTCGTATTCGGCCAAGATAGTAGAGGTATCGAGCGATTTGGTTGTTCGAGGCAGCGGCAGGAAATTCAGAGTGCGATATTAGCAGATCAGCTTGAATTATGTGAGATGTTAATAGGTAGTTTCGTAGTAAAAGAGTAGTGATGGTAGCGCGGGTGTCTTGGTCCTTTCGTAATACCGAGGTTCGAAGTGCGGCCAGTAATTGAGGGCGGATGGATACAACAGATGCCATAGGTGAAGGAGGTAGTGGGGCTAGCTGCTCAAAGAAGAGGGAATAGTAGTAATAAACTCGAGCAGATAAGGCATCTAGAGTACGACGGTTCAAGGTGCGAAGTTTCTCGACAAGGTTACTGGAGAATTTGGCCCCAAACTCCGTTGCTTTGGTGTCATAGAGATGAATTTGGACAAGGATGGATAGATAAGTGTCAACCTCTGGGAGGACGTCTTTCGGGGTTGTGGTCGGTTTGCCTGTAGCTTGGGGTTTGTCCTTTGCGTGTGTATCGATGTCCATTTCTGAGGATGCATCTGGCTTTTCAAACGACGCATCTTCTTTTCCTAAAGCAGCCAAAAGTGTCCTTGCAACAGGACTTGTTGAGGTATAGGTTTCGGTAATGACTTGGGCCAGAAGATCTTGCGACAGGTGTTTCCGGATAGATGAGATAGAGCGAAGGACTCGTAAGATGAATCGGGCATCAAACTGTGCAACAGCCCGTTCTAACAATGTGAAGTTTGCTTTGATGTCTGATAGAATACAATTAGCCAGTTGTCAATATATGTGATGCGATGTCTCCAACGCCACTTTAGTTACACCTGATCGCTTACCTGCAACGGCTTTGTCTTTAGGATCAAGCTCGGCGTTGACATTATCGCTCATATCCGTGCTCTCCATTGCAACATCACCCTCTTCATCTTTGCTAGGCTCTCCGGACAACTTTGAGCTCTTTGGCGGTGGCACAACTACCGTCATCTCATCCTCGCCTTCATTGTTTGTCCCTATTTTGAGATTTTCAGGGCCGTTATCTACCATATCAATATCTTCGGTCCCGTTGATGCCATTCCCCACCGGTTCGGTCCCATTCGTGTGTGGCTTGTCCTCAGCTGGCTCTTTTCCAGGAGTCTTCTTCGTCGGTAAGGCCTTGCCTTTTGATGACGTTGCTCTGGTGGGCACAGGCTTGTCCTTGTTAGAGCTGGAACTTTGGGAATTTGCCCGTGGTTCCTCGCCGTTTGTAGATGATGATGTCTCTTTGCTGGATCTGAGATTCCGTCTCTCGCCAGGCATGGTGAAAAGCCGAATAGCTTAGCTAATGAACGCCGAGCGGCGATTGCGACACTAGAGCTTGAATGCCGTGTATCTGTTCAGACTTCTGCTGTGGAAATGTAATTGGAGCGAGAGTGTTCAGTGTCCTAGAAGAAATCACCAAAAGGACACCGATGCCGAAAACTTGTGTTGTAGCTGGTTGCACCTATGGTTGCCGGTAAAGGGAGCAGAGAGATGAAGGTCAGACGACCGCGCCAGAGAATGGACTTGGCTTTCCACTACCCAGCGTGGGTGACGGTATACAGGGTGTGATCTTGATCTTGATCGAATGAGTGAGGAAGAAAAAAGGTGCAGACCCAGGGATGTAGTAGCCAAGTTGGAGAGGGAGATTTGAGATGCTGAGTCCGCCTCGGTCGTGATCCTGCCTATTCCGTATGCCACTTAGGTACAAAAAATACTGCAGCCATGATGAAGTCTACATAAGGACGCGACATAATACAGTACATCGAGTGACTTGTCTAAGTGCGCTATCAGAAAACGCCAGGAAAGACAACACCCAACGTCACGCTGCCTTTGGGGGCATCATTAGACAATGACGCTCCTGGACAATCATCTGGAGCAGATCTCACTGTCTTCTGTTGCAATTGCAGAGCTTCCGTAAGGCTCAGTGAAGGCTTCAGGCGTTATTGCCAGCTAACCCACTCGTTGTAGATTCCCCCCACCCAAGATTTTCACTAATGCCTTGTTACATGCCCATGATATTACAGCTCTGATTCGGGATACTGAGGCACATGAACGCGCTCTGTTTACACTTGCCGAGCCTGACCGAGGCTCACGTCCTTCCACTACAAGTCTTGCTCACCGTAGCACAGTCCACGGCTTGAACGGCGCTGGTGAGTTCTACGGAAACGGCAACGGCTTAATGAGGAGTCAGAAGCCGAGATCAGCGGTAGCCACACTTCTAGGGGGTGAATTAGGAGAGCAGATTCGAAAAGAGGGCGCAAAGGAAGGCAAAGAACGGGGGGAAGTCGACGTGAACATTTTGCTCAAGGGGGCAGAGAAACTCTGCTCTGTCTAGTTCGTTCCCTTTCAGTTTCGAAGTAATACGAAGCTGATACTTTTCTAGTCCTATAGCTGGGGCTCCCGAGAAGATTATGTCTCTGCGCTCTCGCTACGAGCAACTTAATGCTTCTATTGCTCGATACGGTTCAAAGGTGTCAAGGCAGATGGCGCAACTGGCAAAGATGAATAAGCATAATGATGGTAATGAAGACTTTGATGACGCTGACGACGATGCTCCCGAGGACGAGGAGGTGAATTTTGACAGTCACGGGGAAATCAACGTCACCGAAGAAGACATTAGAAGAGAAGACGACGAGGTCCGAGAACTTGAGAAGAAGAAACGCCAGCTAGAGGATCGGGTGAAAGGGATGGAGCGAGATTTAGGAGGACTGATGAGGTGAAGCAGGTGTGCTGTGTCAGGACCTCATTAAGAATTGCGATGCCCTACGATCATCCTTCCGCGACGGTCACTCCTCTGGAGCATGCTATCGGTCGCAGCGACCAAGGCTCGCGCTATTCCAACGTGGCTGAATGGCAGCTTGGAAACGCAGTTTCACCCTGGTCTTTGGCCACACGGAGCCATGCATTGGTACGTAAAGGAAGGTACATAGGCACCGGTTTCGCCATATCATAAGATGCCTGGCTTCAAAAGTGAGCATTATCTGTCTTTCCAAGCCCAGATAACCAGCAGAGTAGACTTAGAGAGAACACTGTTAACAACGCGTTCTTTTTAGCAGAGCTACTTGGCCATAATGTCCACAGAAAAACGCTAACCTGTTTTGATCCATGCGTGGTTAACTAAACTGATGATTTTTGAGACATTACTGTTGTAGTTTCTCAATTAGCAACGACTACTCATCTTGCGTTTGCGTCCGCAAATAGGAGACGACAACATTCAAGCGCAGCAGCGGCCGCACGAGGAACTATGCTCAACCTCATGAGGTATCTCGGTCATTCATAACAGTCTTGAATAGTCAGGTATAAAGATTGTGTCAAAGGCTGGAGAAAATGTACCGTGGCTTTGGCGCACTACATTTTAGAGGTCAAACATATGCAGCTATTGGGCCATTGCAGGTCTGGAGCTGGACTTATCGGACACGCAGAGAATCCCGTTGTTGTTGCTTGACATTGTAATCAAAAGGTTTTATCAGGCGCGACTAGAAGTGCAGGCCTTCCGTTAAACACATTCTCACTTTCCGGAAATGCAGCATGTCATCCATATGTCCCCTCAACGCCTGGTATCAAGTAGCAATAGTGTGCGGACGGACCTAGTGCCCGAAACGCTTTTCAACGCCAAAGTAAGCTTGCAATGTTCTATGCAAAGTGAGCCTGTTTCTATGTAGCTATCATCTCACAAATCGCCCTTCCCCCCGGTGACCTCTACATTATCTCAGAGTCAGCATTTCTCTGCTTAGATGAATCCTTTGATCCCAGGATAGTATTGAGGAACTCGGTCCGTGTATGCTCCTCAAATTGCATTGATAATCGAATGAGGGTATGAAGAGCCAAGCAGTAAGATCAGAGTGAGTACTTACTAGCAGCTTGAACAGCACTCAACTTCTGAGCCCAGCCTGGAGTGGGCTGAACCTTCTTGACAGTACGTAGCTCGTCAGAAGCGTAGCCAGGCACGCGAATGTTGTAATTGCGCTCGAGGATGAGCTGGAGGTCGCGAAGTTCGAGAGTTGAAGACTGGCGGAGTTTTGCAAGGCGGCAGGCGGCAACAATGACTTGATCGACGAAATCATCAGCCACTTGGAGAAGGGTCTACTTTGGCGTTAGCACGAGCTGGAATATAGTGTGTCAAATTAAGCCTCACCTCTTCGACGTCAGCAGTCAACCCTTCACTCTCTTCACCTTCACCTCCTGTGCCACCAGTGACTTGTCTGACCAGCTCCTCCAGCTTTTTCTTACTAAGGACTCTTTCTCCTTCTCCCTCAAGCACATAGCCAGGATGTCTCTGAATAGCGGGCTGACCCATGGGTCCCATAGCAACTGGCCCATTAGTCAACGTGGGCCTTGATGGACCCATAGGTACGGGCTGGGTGGGCTGAAGGTTGAGATCCTTAGGAATGGGCATTTTGGTGTGAGTGGTAGAAGGGTCGCGCTGATTTCGTTGGTCATGACTAGGGTGACCGTGCGGGCCGGATTGAGGGGTAGACTGTGAAATGTTTGGATGAGAGTATGAACGTGCCTGCTCCAGAGCATCATGATGAGAAAGCGCGACGGGCTCTTGTGTATTAGCTGACATAGCTGATGAATGTGGTGGCGCGACGTGTGGTGAGTTGTGTTGCTGCTCTGGAGGCCGAGAGTTGGTGTTGATATTCAGATGAGGGTGTCCAATTGGATTTGGCATCTGGTGAGGTTGAGGGCGTGGAATCGGCAGCTGATTTATTGGTGGTCGTGATTGCTGGACTCCATGATTCTGCGGACTCATTGCAGAAGGAGCGCCTGGGTTTGGTTGATTTCTGGCAGCGTCGAGGGCGGAGCTTACTGTATGTGGTTGACCTTGCGGTTCTTGGGATGCTTGAGGTAGACCTCCCGCGCCTTGGTTAGGCTCCTGTTTTATCGGTTGAGCATTGACAGCGCGAGATTGGTCCAACGCGGTGTTGTCGGGGTTACCAGGCTTGCCTTGAACTTGTCGTTCTTTCAACACTCTTTGCGAATTCACGAATTTTGTTATTTGATCTCTCGATGTTTTCTGGATTTGCTCCACCTGAGCCTGCTGAGCTTGAAGGCCGCGTAGTTCTTGCTCACTGAGAGTCCTGTCGGAAGTTTGTTTTGCAAAGATTTGCTTGATCTCTCCGAGCTTATTCATTGCCTCCTCAAGTGTCTTTAGTTGTTGTGCGTACTTATTCTGTGTGTCTTTCACCCACCGGCTTGCACGTTCTGGACCATCAGTAGTCACCTGGGGTGGCGCTTGAATATCCAGCTCCCTAACTTTCTGAATTACCTTTTCAGAAAATTGTCCTTGAGATTGTGTTTGAACTACGCCTTGGATGTGTTGGGCCGGTAATCGACTGTCCGGAAGGGGGCCCTGCTGACTAGAAGCGGCAGGCCGAGCACCGTTTTGCTGACCACCATTAGCAGCCTGCGATGCCATAGCGTCCTGTCTGGTTTTGTTAATCTTTGCTTTGATATTGAGAGAGACATCGAAAAGCTTTTTATATGCGGTTTGATATGATTCAGAACCTGCGGAACTTGATTCGATAGTTTCCCATAATTTCTTAATGCCATCGATGTATTTCTCCTTTTGATTCTCAGGAAAGTGCTGAAGTTTGGGTATTTGCTCGGGTTTGATTAAGGTGTTGATTGGAGGGAGGGGGTTATTCTGCTGAGCAAGGTTGGGGTTTGGGTTGTCCATTGCGATTGTGGTAGCAAAGACGCCGTAGTTGTTGCCGGTTAGAAGGCTGAAGAAAAAGGCAGAGCAAAGGTCTAGATGACGTGACTTTGGCGCTGCAAAGATGTGACGGCCCAAGAAGAAGGAAAGTAAAGAAAGAAAAACGTTGTGGGGAGATGTTTTGACATTGGGCACACTTCTAAGTAGGTACAGTATCCAGTATCCTTTGGAGATGGGAAGTGAGGTAGTGGGGCACATTCCACCAAGATCATCCCGCAGAGCCGCCGCTAAACGCAACTCTACCGAGCCTCGGAGACGACGAGTTTAGAGGTACAATTAAGGTGCCTTGTGCCCGAGAGGCCATCAGCTGGACATTTCGGCTTGCGAGGTAGCAGTCTGCATCCTTGAATCCTGCTGTGCCTCACTCCGAGCCTTGTCATTGTCTCGTCCTGCTTCTTGTACATAGCATATAGCTGATAGTAAGCTTGATTCCAGACAGCTTCTCTACAACTTCTCTACATAGAGTACTCTGAGCCCTTTGTCATGAGCAGCCGGCTGAACCAAACACCAGCACCTCCACCTAACAAGATTAGTAGGCATGGATCTCCCAATGACACAGAGCGGTCCCGCAGCAAAGGTACAAGACACGTCTTCGGTCTGCTTCCCCTGTGTCTGATGAAAGAGCAGGTTCAAGAAAGTCTGAGGATGCCATACAGACAGACACATTTCAACATGGCGTCCAGACAAAGACTGAGCCGGTCCCCTATTCTGCCATGCAGTTTCCCATGACCACAGGACCGCACGCGTGGAAGAAACGGCCTCGAAGTCCAGGCCTAAAGTGGTACAAGGATTACGATTCACCAGATAGTTTGAAGAATGGAAGAATTCTCGTGATTGACTATGTCAAACAAGGCAAGATGCTTCCACACACCAACCCTAACCAGAAAAAGAACCATCGGCAGAGCATTTGCCATGATCTGATACTGACCATTTACAGACTATTCCAGAGAAGGCATGCGAAAAGTTGCTGCGCAAGAGATCAATTCCATTGAGGGTCTCCGTAGGTTCTATTCAAACGTGAAGACAAAACTTTCCCCATGTACTCTGCCATGATCTGATCCTCGTACAGCCTGAACGTTGTAGTGAGGCGGTTCTTCGCGTCATGCACTGTCAAAATGCGGATTGGGCGATTCCTTATTTGCTCCATAAATTCAACATCACTGCTCGAGACAGTCTTGTTGGTACCGATTTCGGAAAGTATGTCAAATACAAACGTCCTGAGAGGCGCGGTGGTAAGACATTCTTGAGTGGAAAATCGTGGAAGACTACGCACGACCCATGGAGAGGTCTGAGTCGAACCTCGTTTGGTCTGGACTATCTAAAGTACTATCATTGTCCTGAGGCACGAACAGAGAACTTTGAGGATCTCAAAGATAAGATGATGGAATTGAATTACTACGACAAGGATGATAGCCCTCGCTACGGATGGGATGTTTACGTCCAGCGAATATCTTGCTATATACAACACAAGGAGGTTGTGCAAGAAATGTCCCAGTATCAGGATATAGCGAATCCGTATCGGAAGGTCAAGAACGAGAACGACACTCACACATATATCCCAGATCTTCATTCTTTGGATAACGGTAATACGATTATAATCTTTGAGAATTCCCAGTCCGGCTCGATTGAAGATACGTTAATCACTGCGCGGCAGCAATGGGAGTCAAGATGGCGAAGATTGCCCTTTTACCTAGCATATGAATCTCACGATGTATCAAACGACGACCGTATGGCTTTGGAATGCATGAAGATCATTCTGCAAGATGTGTGGAAGAGTGTTACCGAGAATTGGGAAAGCTTCCTTGATGTCTCCAATACTCACGTGTCCATTCTTGAAGACAAGATCTACGAGTACGTATTGTCGAAGTCCCATGTTCCCTGTCTTGGTGAAAATTCTAAGTCTTGGAATTTTTTTCTGGACTTTACCCTATGTCCAAGTTTCAGGACTTCGTGTCCCCCCAAATAGGCAATACTGATGGCAAGACTGTATAACAGACAGCCAGCGGATGAATCACGCGCTCCCGAGCTCTGGGCTAATTCTAGCATGTGGCTCAAGGTCGAGAGGCTAGTATCCATTCATGTCGCTGTTGTGAAAGAAATGCAGACCAATCTTCGAGACTTTTTAAGCGAACCGGAAGTGGAAGACAATTGGTTAGATGCTAGTCCGGCCGACATGGAGAAAATCCGGGATCTAGTTCAAGAAGATCTAGTGAAGCCAACCGCCAACTTAGCAGATCTGATGTATAAATCAGTTGAGATCCGGGATAGTCGACATTCTCTGCAGCTCAATACGAGCATGTGGCGTTTATCTTGGATCACATTCATATTCCTTCCTTTGACTTTCATCAGCAGCTTCTTCGGGTCCGTAATACCTGAGACCCTGTTGCGCCGCTGCAATTTTGCTGATAAGCGGACAGTATGAACGTCGATATTTTCCAATCCGATCCGGATGTCAAATACTATTTTGCTTCAGCAGTCCCTATGATGATTGTGGTCCTAATCGGCTGGTACATTATAAAGCATGTTCTTGCACGGAGAAGGCAGACACCCTACCAACGGGGAATCTACGAACACTTGTTCTTTGAGCTGGCGACAACGTATCCACGGTTGTGGTCCAGAGTAAGGCACTTTTCGGGTTTACCCTCTCCTATTCGAGACTGCCCTTTGAGTCGCACATCAACATGCAGCAAACAAAACCCCGTTTGACTCCCCAGACAAGTCTTGTGAATTCGATCATCTGTCTACCAATGGTGATGCTGACTCTGAAATGCCCTAGTCTGGTCCAAATGATTATATAAGGCCCCAGCATATGCTGGATAGAGTAAAATGGCGCCTGATCACATTCTGGAACGACTCTACAAAGACGTAAGTGAGATGGTGTGATCATTCCCTGTTCCGTGCAGCAAGTCAATGCCTAGGAAACATTCTAAATGTAGCTCCATTCCCACTCCTGAGACCTGTTCCATAATTCCACTAATCGATTCTTGAGGGCGGGATCACTAACTGTCCTATCTCTGTTAGAATCGGTGCTGGGTCAACAGATCGGGATGCCGAGTATGACGACTTAGGAGCATGGTCTCGTATGAAGAGAACCTTGACTCGCCGGTGGACATCCCAGATTGGTATGGTCGTGGATGTTAGCCCCTCCACCACTACTCTGGAGGAGGGCGGGGCCGAGAGCAATCTCGCCGGGGAAAAAATTGAGAGTGCTACAAACATTGTGCAGGTCCAAGCCCGAACAGATGTTCCCGGCGGCATGCTAGAGATTCCGGTCCCTCAATCGCGGTTCATGAAGCAGGAGGCTGTGTCGTCGAGTGCTGGAAGAGCAAGCAGCGAGGGAAGTAGTAATCGAAACAGTGGTGTGATGGTGGAGGAAGAGGCGCCGACTTGGCTGCAGCAATACGGGGGAAAGTGATGTGTTGAGCTGCTATTCAAGCAGTATGTGAGATGTGGTCTTCGCATATCTTTTGCATTGAGTATGGCTCGGTATCTTGTGTGGAAAGTATGTGGCACTAGCAGCACTTGGCAAGGATTGAGGTAGCATAGCAGCGTTGAGAGAAATACCTAGCGTCTAATGTTACCTATGTACCAGTGTATTTGATGCAACTTGGGGAATCCTCTACTGTAGTCGCGAGCACATGAGCAGTAATAGGCTAACAGAGCAGCAGCTGCTAGAGGATTTGATATGTGCGCGTACGTACCTTACTTCATACATGTACAGCTGCTTATTACTCGGTACAACCGTACAAGATCGTACATTAGAGCAAGTAGCACCGCATGGTATTAGATGCCGGCACCACCGGCTGCGGCTAAAATACTGAACATGGACCCCAGGTCCCCAACATTTCTGCTTCCCCACCTTTACCATTGAGTTTTTACTTTGAAGGTAATGCACATCATTAAGTACGATTAAGTACGTACATAAAGCACATATTACAGACCTTGTACATCAGACATGATTTCAAATACCAAAAGTTGTTAGAGCTGCTTTCAAGCCTGCTACTTAAATCATCCTCCTCGTCGCATCTTTCATCCATTTTTCCATTCATCCATCAATCTCACTCTTGCAAATTCTCTACTCTCCATTCAATCCCTCAAAGTCCGACTGCCAAATTTCTGCAAATTCTTCCTTCACCCACCAATCCGAGTGCGGACAAGACAATGGCTCCCGAAGAGAGATCACGGAAGAGACCAAGTAAGCTGCTACCAGATTCGTGCACTGCTACCTTCAAAATCATCATCATGAATAGGGTCCTCTGCTCACGGAATGCTGTTCAGGAACACAGTCATGTCCACCACCTGCACTTCCCCAACTGGTCGCTGAGCAGCATGTCCCCATCGCCGCCAATGACAAAGACACACAAAGACTCGTCGTCGTTCTATCCAATGCGAGCCTAGAGACATACAAAGCGTCACATGGTGGACGAGCGGGGAACATGCGAGACGAAAAATACTCCCTCCTAAACAGCGACGAGCATATCGGGGTAATGCGGAAAATGAACCGAGATATCAGCGATGCACGGCCGGATATCACGCATCAGGTTTGCTTCATCTGCCAGAACGCATTCAACATCTGTCTGCGCGATACTGAGTCTCCTTTAGTGCCTCCTGACACTACTGGATTCGCCAGTGAACAAAGCCGGGAAGCTACAGATTTATATCCACACGGCAAAAGGGGTTCTCATCGAAGTCAGCCCCACAGTTCGAATCCCTCGTACCTTTAAACGCTTTGCTGGTCTCATGGTACAGCTTTTACATCGGCTCTCCATTCGCTCTACCAATTCACAGGAGAAGCTACTCAAAGTCGTCAAGAATCCCATCACCGACCATCTTCCACCCAACTGTCGGAAGGTCACCCTCAGTTACGAAGCTGACGTCGTCCGAGTCAGAGACTACATTGAAGACATAGGCCCTAAACAGAGTGTTTGTGTCTTCGTCGGCGCCATGGCTAAAGGCAAGGACGATTTTGCAGACATGTATAAGGATGACGCTATCAGTATTAGCAACTACAGCTTGAGCGCCAGCGTTGCATGCGGCAAGTTTTGCAATGCTGTGGAAGACGTCTGGAACATCGTCTAGCTATCAAGGTGAGTATGTCCCTCCGCCAGCGAAAACTCCGCGACGGATCTCGTTGGTTCTGTGGGCAGCATTAAAAGGCTTTCGCTCGCAAAGCTCATGACGGAAAGAAAGGTTCATTATGTGGCATCCATGACAGCTGCGATACCAACATCAAAGCTCCCTCGTGGATTGTTACATGGTTGCGTTGAGACTATTGGACTGGCTCTGTTTTTGCAACAAGAACATCGGGTTCAACAGGCTCAAGGCGCCTTTGCGCCCGTGCAGCACTTCAACTTGCTGCACATTTTCTTTTCACGTTCATGCATAGCGATTGTACCCCGAGAACTCATGCACAAGCCCTGCCTTTAACCGTTCATAGCAAATAGTGGTCGGAGGTAACTCGTGGGATCAAACACTCATCCTACGCTGACCAAAGCGAGAGAAAAAGCACCTGCGAGTTCTCGCTTATGTTTACAATATGCGCCGAGAAACAATGAAAGAAACAACGAAATCGAGGATCCTTTTGGTGCAAGAGCTTCTCCGTGTCTGGCCGGTCTTGAGTTCGGCTCTCATAATTGCCGATGTATCCACAAGTCACCTTCACTATTCTTTAAGCAACCAAATTTGACGAAATTTATGTTTGCCTTTCATTGGTAAAGCATCTGGCGCCAAAATTTTCCGTGTCATCGCGCGAAATTAGCTGCATGTTCTCTACGTGGCTGGCCGATGTTGGAGCGGTCAGGCACCTACGCCTCGCTCAAGGTGCATAGCACGAATCAAGATGACTTGGGCATCCGTCAGGTACCGAATTCATGTAAATAGTACCTTCTATCTTAGGCTTTCGTCCGATTGAGACCTTTACTTCGGGAAGAGGAGACCGACAGGCTTACAATTGATGCTGATACGTCAGGCAGTCCATCATCACGATCCAACACCTGTGATGGATCAAACAGTCTTTCTTCTCAAATCTAACACAAAAGCCACCTCGGCCATCTAATCTTAATGAAGCATTCCAAATTAATCACCTTACATCTGCTGACATCTTGTTAGCATCCTGCTAGCTTCTCCCGGTGATGGTGAAGCCTGAATCATGTTAGAACACATCCGAGCCTAAAGACTAGGAATCATTCGACTTAGACCAGGCTAGTTTCAATACCCTTGCGTTCGGAGTCTTCAGTCCCTCTACTGTCTCAAAAATCAAGACCAAACACTCAAAGGCGGTTTCTCAACTTCACTTCACGTCAAGAAATACGCCGAAACATCCTATTTCTACTTAAGCCCTCTGAGACTTCAGCACAACTATGTACGAAGATAAAGCAAATAAAGAGGGTGGAACACATATTTCGGAGAAGGACCGTGTCTTAGCATGGACGAAGGATGTGGCAGAGAGCACAGCTGAAGAAGCTCCACACCTAATGTCCCAAACGCGAACCTCTGAAGCTCGACATGTTGAAACAGAGCCTCCCCAGGTGATTGTCAATCAAATCGTTACGACACCGGCGGTGATCGTTACTCGCACCAGGCCGCATCCAGCTCCGAGAGATGAAATTAGTACCAAAGCAGTCATTGGCACTGTTCTGGGAGCTACAGCAGGGGCTGTTGTAGCCTATGGTACGTATAATCCAACTACATATTTCCTCTCAGGACCAGACCTTAGGGCTGGAGACATGTCCAGAGAGTTTTTCGTCGCGATATATTTCAGACTCCACGGATCCCTTGAAATAGGCCATACTGATTGGGAAATGTGTAATGCAGCCATGACTAAAAGCCAGACTGAAAAGTCCCACGTTGAGCAGCCAGAGAGGATTTCCCATAGAATCATTGAAGCACCGATCTCGTACGAGCTAGTGCAACGAGACAACAAAAGCCACGTGCGTGACTACACTCGAGCTAGCAGTAAATCCAGTCATTATGCAATCGCAACTCAGCCGCTGCCGCACTCACAAATCGACAATATGATTCCACAGTCAGAGTACTCGCATCATCCTTCTCGCTCAGTCACTCGGAGTCATATCGAGGGTCTGGCCAACCCTCCGTACGTTACTAAGATCTCAATAGCTAGCTCCGAGAACTCGAGACCCTCACATACATCCTTCCATGAAAGGACGGCTCGGCAGTCAGACTTGATACCAATCACTGAAGCGAAATCCGCCAGAGACGTGCCTTTGCCCGAAAGTCGTGTGACTAGCTTGGCAACAGAGGAGAGAGAAGGCAGCAGGGCTGACAAAAGCACGGTATCGCCAAAGGAAAGTGTGAGTCAGGCCGGCACAAGAAGGTCGGGACGAGGTAGGAGATCAAACCGACATAGCACTCATAGTGGAGGAACCGGGAAGGACCATGAATCCGAGGGTCACAGGTCGAGAACATCGAGAAAGTGAAAAGAACAAACATGGATGATATGATTAGCATGGTCCTCATTCTGCTATTGAAGCTACAAAGCATGGACGTGCAAGTGAGACTTGCTCGCAATGGTAGAGCCTGAGGCGACGCGTGGGCGGATGCGGTTCAATGTCAATATCCACCATGTAATCATCTTGTCGGTAGACCTGGTAGCATTCAATGAATTGCAACAGATTGCTCCATTCTCTCCCTCCCTCAAACCAGAGCATGCATTCCAACGTAGAGAGATAGGCACCAGATGTAGAGAGCGTGAGAGCCTAGAAGACGTGAAGACCTGCGGCCGAGGGGCACAAGAGTTTGGTAGGGTTACTGCCCTAAATGTTTACCCTGTTAGTTGTTACACGGTGCACCGCAACACAATATTCCTTCCATTCTCTTCAGCAACAATACTTTGTAGACCGACTCGTGGATTGCTCCTGAAAGGATTGCTCTACGATCTCATGGCTTAAAGAGTATCAATTTCGTGTTCTAATAGCGGTATACCAAGGATTCTTTTTGTGAACATCAGGCTGCTGAGCCAGTACCCATCAGAGTCACTGGGACTCCAAATTACCCAATGATGCTTCGATAACTAGCTCTTTTTCGTGCAATGGATCCCGCTGTGCAGCGTCTGCTCAACGACAAGCTTTATGACAAGAGGAAACAAGGTGCTCTTGAGTATGTCTTCGCACGCCTTTACCCGTCACACTGCTTATAACCATGCAGCTTAGAGAGGATCGTTCGGGAAGCAAGCGCAAACAAAGAGTTCGAGAGAATCGGCAAGATTGTGAACCAGCTCTGTCATGATTATGCATATGCAGTGCATCAGCCGCACGCTAGGAATGGGGGGTTGATCGGCCTTGCTGCAGCCTCAATTGCATTGGGCTCTGTAAGCCCACCCCTACTCTGGTCAATAGTCAGTACGTCTGACTTGAAGACAGGAAGATGTTGCCAGATACCTCAAGTCGATTGTTCCGCCCGTGCTAGCCTGTTTTACCGACCAAGATGCGAGGGTCCGATATTACGCGTGTGAGAGCATGTACAATATTGCAAAGGTTGCAAAGGGAGAAATACTACTATTCTTCAATGAGGTTTTCGATGCCCTTTGTAAGGTAGGCAGTGACGCGATCCTGCATGCTGGCTCATTCTTACATTCATGAAGCTTGCTGCGGACTCAGAATTGTCCGTCAAAAACGGCGCGGAATTGCTTGATCGACTGGTCAAAGATATCGTCTCCGAGTCTGCCTCAACCTATGTCTCAGTCCTACAATCTCCCGAAGAAGCTCTCTCAAGCCCCCACCTAAGCAAGGATTTGGACAAGTCTTCGTCTACGGACCTTCCCACAGCCTTCTCACTCGCCAAATTCATACCATTGCTACAAGAGCGCATTCATGTCATCAATCCGTTCACTCGTACTTTCCTCGTATCATGGGTCACTTTACTGGACACCATCCCAGATCTGGAGCTCGTCTACTATCTACCGGCGTTTTTAGGAGGATTGTTTAAGTTCCTCAGTGACCCAAACAGAGATGTACATGTTGCAACACAAGGAACGCTCGAGAGGTTTCTGAACGAAATAAAGAAGATCGCGAGAATTAAACGCGGTTTAGCAGAAAACCGCAAGGGAAACAGTGATGACCAGGCAAAACATTCCAGCTCCAGTGATAGCGCTAGTATACATACTGACAGAAGTACACTGAATGAGAAGTCAGATATTGTTGACGGCGACTTTGGGGGAGGCCGTGATGAGAAAGGCGGTCATGAAGATGGCGACTGGGTGCCGGGTCAAGACGTCCAGGTCGATCATTCAAAGATCCTAGAGATTCTCGTCGCTTTTCTAGACTCTTCTTCAGGTATGAAGCCTCCTATTATCTTTCTGCAGCTCGACTGACTCGTGGGTGCAGAGGAAGAAATACAGCTTACCGCCTTGCGCTGGATAGATAGCTTTTTCGAGATAAGTCCAGGGGATATTCTGGCATTTGTTCCTCGACTCCTTTCGCAGGTGCTACCTGCAATGGCTAGTGGTGCGGACCTGGTGCGACAAGCTGCTAATCGAGTGAACAATTCTCTGATGGATCATATTGCATCGTTGCCCGATGAGAGCATTCCTCAGGAGGCTCGGCCATCGCCACCATCTCGTATTCCTACTGGTGTTTTAAAGGACCCAACAAACACCATTAGAGAAGCCGTTAAGGAGGCCGACAATAGAACGAGGCGCGCTTCGACACCGACGCCAAAGCTATCACAGGGAGTTGAAGGAGAAGTCGAAGCCAAGAAGGAGGAAGAAGCAACAGTGCCAACGCCACCGTCATCTGCGTCCCCTTCACCAAGACCGGTAACTGACCTTGACTACACAGCTGCTGTGGGTGCTCTTACTTTACATTTTTTGAACGAACACGAAGCCACAAGGGTTGCTGCCTTAGCTTGGCTGATCATGCTCCATCGGAGGGCTCCTCGTAAGGTTCTCGCGACCAACGACGGCACCTTTCCAGCTCTCTTGAAGACATTGTCAGATCCTGCAGAAGCCGTCGTCACCCGCGACCTACAACTGCTCTCTCAAATATCAAAGAACAGCGAAGATGGCTACTTTACATCCTTCATGGTCAACCTTCTGCAGCTTTTTTGCACTGACAGGAGACTTCTGGAGACAAGAGGGAACCTGATAATTCGGCAACTATGCGTCAGCTTAAGTGCAGAAAGGATATATCGGACCTTAGCCGACTGTTTAGAGAAGGATGAGGACGTCGAATTTGCAAGTATCATGGTCCAGAACCTCAACAATAACCTGATTACAGCCCCAGAGCTAGCCGAGCTGCGGAAGAGGTTGCGGAATCTCGAGACGAAAGATGGGCAAGTCTTCTTCGTCGCTTTGTTCAGGTCTTGGTGCCACAATGCGGTTGCAACCTTCTCGCTATGTCTACTTGCACAAGCATATGAGCAGGCGTACAATCTGCTCCAGATCTTGTAGGCGATATTGACGATCCGGCCCATAGCTAAGGCTAACATAGACAGTGCGGAGTTGGAGATGACCGTCAATATGCTTATCCAGATCGACAAGCTAGTACAGCTTCTCGAGTCGCCAGTCTTTACGTGTATGATGATCAAGAAGAGTTAGATAGACGTCGCTGACCTCAGAGTAGACCTCCGGTTGCAGCTTCTAGAGCCAGAACGGTATCCGCATTTGTACAAGTGTCTCTATGGGCTTCTCATGCTGCTCCCTCAATCGTCTGCATTCGCAGCGCTGAAGAATCGGTTGAACAGCGTCAGCGCTATAGGGTACCTTCACATCGCGCCGCGCACGTACGTATCTCACGTCCGACAGAAGAGCACCGAGGCTAAGTTCGGTAGCACCCCTCAAACGCCCGGTGCAACTTTCGATCGCCCGAATAGGCTCAAGCCTAGGGAAGAAGCTGGCATCAGGTGGACTGAGCTACTTGAAAAATTTAAAAGTGTGCAAGAGAAGGCTAGGAGAGCGCATCGACTGGAAAACCAGGTGGACGATGGCATATCCGCTTCTAATGCTTCCGCTGCAGATATCAAGGACAAAGCACTGCCAGATGTGCCAAAGCAGGCGTTAAGACCGTCTAGTGCAGGAAGTGCTTCGCCAAGACCTGCACCCCCGAGTGGTCCTATGCACAAGCCAAAATCGAGTCTGGGTAATCTCGGTAGGTTTGCTGGTGGAGTGGCAGGAAGGAAAGGCAAGAAGTGATTTTATATAATGTACGACACTAGTTTGCTGGGGTGGGCATGTCTGCAATGAGCCCTGGTGTTGGAGGAACAAGAGACGTGACATTGATAACGAGAGCGTGTTGAGAGAATTCAATTATACCTGATATGCTTCCTTGTCCAAAGCAGTAGTTACTACGAGAGCGAATCATGCCGTCTGGCGATTGTTTGCGTGTCGCGTAGTAGAGAATCCCAAGGGCAAAATAGGTGGCTGTTTCTAGCAGCATAGGAGCTCATGAATACTAAGGTATACTCCGTAAGGTTATGAGCAGTGCATGCATCTGTATCTTACTAAAGTCAAGTGGTGAGGCTGCGGAAAGCCGGATATCTCACAGCCTCACCGCTGCACTCGTCCCTCGGTTCCAACCTAGATTTCAGTAGCCCACCCCAAGCTGCATTCTGCCTCATTCTGCCTCATTCCTTTTTTTTTTTTTTTTTTTCCTT
>JAEUBB010000051.1:71296-122843 GCA_018257885.1 Parmelia sp. 050094
ATCTTTCAACATGAGCCTGACGCTGTACCGGGATTCTTTTTAATCGTGAAAGATAAGTCAAATCGTAGTCTGCTGCTGTTTCTCATCAATCACAACTTATTAGGGCGGTGTTTCGGGAGGGGGAATCTTGGTTGTATTACGCAAAGTGCTTCATCTACATATTCGAGCAACGTCATATTATCTTCCCACGTTGTTTCCTTTCATTCTTGGATTCAACATGACCTCCAAGCCCATCATTCACTTCGATCAGGTCCCGCTCGACATCAAGAAGAACATCATTCTCGGCTACGTAAGAAGCTTCGCCTGCACCTCTTTATTGGACAATCAGCTAGATCAATGCTCATAAGGTGACCGCAGATCACACGACCAGAAGATCTCAAATCCTTATGTCTAACAAGTAAGCAACTACGGGACATTGCTACTCCACCGCTCTATCGAAAAGTCCTGCTTTTCATCGGCGGCCATAAAGATATCAGAGTCTCGGGTCTACTGAGCCGAACAAATCCGGGCGTTCAACATATCAGGAAAATCTACCTGCAGCTGGAGAAGACGCCACTTCCAACCACAGACTTCCAAGTGAACTCTGATGATTCTTCTGAGGATGAAACAGACGTCCAGATAGAGAATATGGCGGGGGCTGCAAGACAGGCTCAGTTCACTGTCAGGCTGCTCCTGGACTTCCTGCCAAATGATATCCTTGAGAATTTTAGGTGAGTACCTTCCACGACTGTAATGCGGTCGAGAGAACGATCATGAAGGAACTCTTTCGCTGTCCGAAACATCTGGAACATTCTCACGTCTTCTGAGCTTTATCAAGCTGACTGTCTACACAGTTGGCAGAATTGGGAGCCTTTTTCCATGGATAACTGGGTACTGCTGATGAAGAAGCAAAAGTGCCTAAAAGCGGTCGAGATTGAATCAGTCGACCGGAACTTCATGCCGGAACTCGAAAAGAACCCCGGCCTCCTCACAGAGCTGGAAGGAGCCAAGAGTCTGCATTTCTACCCTGACACCATTGATCGACTGAAGGCCTGTCAAAAGGTCGTGGAGACCCAGACTAAATTCAATGAGCTGCAGCTTTCTTCTGGTTTTGCGTATGCCAGGCAAATTCCTGATGATCTAGAAGACTCAAGTACCCGGCCAGGTCTACTCACCAGGACCATATTCAGCCACATGATGCCATTCGAGACGTGTACTCCAATGAATCTCAAGAAACTTAGCATAGATAACATCGACTTGCGCTACGCTGCCGACACCTACATGAAGTTCATCAATTTCAGCGCTCTGGAATCCCTGGTTATTGGAGGATGCCAGGGTGCAGACGCTGTATTTGCTCAGATGAGTAAGCCACATCTACGCCCAAACAAGTTGAGGAAGATTCGCTGGTTCCATGGCGAAGAAACGACCGAAACACACGCTCTTGAGGCCTTCGACGGACTACTTGAAGCCATTAGTGGATTGGAGATATTGCATGTGGATATCAAGCACTTCACTGGATTGCCTAATCCCACAGCAGTTGCACATCACGGGAAGACCTTGCAAGTCTTGGGCATTCGAAGCCGAACGGGTTCGTCAAATCCAATGAGGTACGAGAGCGAACAATTGGACGAGATATGCACCGCGTGCACTGAGCTTCGCCAGCTTTCGATCACATTTCCTACTACTTCTGTTTCGGATGCACATCCCAGCTCCGAGTTTAAGCAGCATCTCGTAGGTCGTACTAGCAATTCGTTCGAGTGCTCGAGACTAACACGGTGAACTAGCGATGCCTGAAGAAGTTACGCTACCTCACTACGCTGAACTTCCATTCCTGGCCAACCACTCGGAGCTCCTTCATCAGTCGTAGTTACAAGCTCAAACACGAATGGTACGACCTCTACGAACACGCTCTACAGCGATTAGCGCAACAGATATTTGAAGCCAGCGATGCCCACTCGAAGGAGCAGGGTTGGGGCCTTGGTCACCGTTCTCTGCTAGCAGTCATAGCCTTCGGCGCCAATGGAAAGACTCCTCCTGACGGTGAATCCAGTTTTCAACTGAAGCAGCTCCCCTTTGTGCGGGGATTGAAGGTTGATCCTTTCGGGAAGACGGAGATGTTGGCGGTGAAGACGCTGTGGAAGATGGTCCAATTCATTGAACCGGAGAGTGATATCTTGAATCACTCGATATATGATCTGCATGATGCGCACAACACGCCTTGAGAGGAAAGGAAAAGGCCATGGTTAAAAAGGATGAAAGAAGGATGAACCAAAACCTGAGCTGGATGGAATCGATCTTCCTGTTCCGTGAGGGAGAATTTTGAGCGCTTTTCTGAATTTAATTGCGACTACCCCTTCTGCAATTTTGGACGATTCAATGACATTTGTTTCTCATAAAAGTCATATATATGATGGGAACTCTCTACTCAATCCTCGAGAAGTTGCAATTCTCCCTTTTGAAGTGCCATGATGTTCTCACAGATTCCTTTATCGGGCATGGGAGCCGAGAAGCAAACTACAAGGTATCCCCATTCGATCCAAGATTAATGCTTGTCGGAGAGCCAACGACGATATTCCATGCCCATAGAAAGACTGAAAGACAATGAATTCTTATAGGCACAAGGCATTGCTGGGCCTGGTGTCCCGCAAGTCCGGATTATGTCATGGTATACTCCAACAACGAATGCTTCAGTGCTTCAGTCGGGTTCTTGATTGTTATTGGGGTATTAAAAAGACATGAGGTACCTTAGGTGGCAATTGGGTCCTCAGACTGCTGCGTCCCTGGGGCTTGATCACAAAAGGATTAGCGCCATGCGGCTTGGCAGGCGCGACGCCAAGTCCAACGCGTCGCCCAGAAAAGTGAGGTGAAATCAAATAAAACCATCCACGACTTGCTTCATCGACACATCACAGTTGCTTTTCACGGGGTATTTCAAGGTTTGGGTCTGCATGCTCCTTCGTATTTGTGCTTACACCACGCCTTTGTCATGAATTTGCGGCGCAGTTGGCTTTCATTCCACGAGGCGCGCCCACGGTGATTCCTCGAGTGAGGCACTGGCAGAATGGTAATAGATCATGACGACTGTATGGCTTCAAGCAGTAAACAGCTTCATTCTCACATGGCTATATACATGGTGCATAGATCCGAGGCTCTGACTGCTTTGATAGGTTCCGCTGCCAAGCCTCCCCGGATTCTTCCCTCAACCGCTCCTCAAACCTTTGATTCTTCACCCGTTCCAAGTCACAACACACGAAAACGCAAAAGGATAGCTTTAGAAGATGACGAGCATCCAAGGAGAGCCAAACATGTTGGGGGGTTTCTATCAGACGAAGATCAGTCAATGGAAAAAAAGGCTGAGGTGCGAATGAGTTGTATCCGACCGCCCAGTTTTGTATTTCCCAAAACTGCATACAATGGCCATATCCCATCGTTGCCAAGACACTCCGAGAAGAGCGTCCTGCAAGATGTTCTGGTGAGTTGAGCGGAGCGGAGCCCGCTTCCAATTTTTGAAAGCTAAGATTATGGACAGGTGAAAGAAGAGCAACAGCACGAAAGCGATACAGACATGACTGATAATGATTTTGTTGAAGCAGACCTTCAGGACTTTGTTATCTACCGTCCCCACAAGTCTCATCGTTACGGCAAGGGCGACGCTAAGGAGTCTCCACTTGCGAATGAATTGGTATCACTTCACGAGATCAACGAAAACGGAGTCAGACACTTCTACTTTGACGGCGAGATCTGCTATGCTGGTAGACGGAGATATGTTCAAAGAGTCCCATTCGAGGTCTTGTCCATAGGTGGATACGAAGAACCGGATCACTCTAGTGTGGGCCCTTATATCTGGATACAGTCAATTGAGGGCACAAGGCGTAGTGTCTGGTACCGCCTGGTGAAACCTGCAGCGGAATACAAACGATATCATGAGCCATTCCTCTGGTTGGCGGATCTTGCCAAACATCTTGTGGACTATCTTCAGACACATCATCGGGTTGCCTTGTCCGACTTGCGTCATGATTTTTATAGCTGGCTCCAAAGTCTCTACCTAACCAGTAGATGTGTTCGTCGCTGGCTCGAGCAGTACGGAGATTACGATTTCCGACGCGTTGTTGCAGCACATGCCAATTTTTTGTACTTTCAAGCTGCCCAGGTTGATCAAAAGTACGAGAGGCACCCAATATGGGAGGAGATACACCCTAGAATCCTGCGGGCGATACCAGAACAAATGGAACACATGGCAAATAAGAATATGTTCGTCACGTTGCCGGAAACAGAGGAGTTCGTGACAAGGCGCAAGACCACCGTTACGCCCTATGTTTTCAGTTGTTTTAAGAGACTCCCTTGGGCAAAATATCTTTATTGCCAGCCTCCAGCCAGCTCTCTCAATGAGGACAGTCAAACAATCTCAGCGACGAACCACTCAAAGGCCAGTGCTGTCAAGCAGAAGCTGGAAGTACGTATTCCATTAGATCGCAAATCAAGTGATGTAAAAGCTCGAGGAAAGCCTACAGACATCAGTGTTGGAGATGTAGTGGCTATTCCAAAGGACAATGATAGCGCTTGGAAGACCGATGACACAGAATACTTTGGCTATGTGCAAAGCCTGGCAGACACTGAAAAAGGCCGAGTTTTAGGCCTGCTTTGGTTCTATCGTCCTGGAGATACCACATGTCTGAAGATGTTTTATCCCTTCTCGCAAGAATTGTTTTTGAGTGACCACTGCAATTGTGGGGATCCTCCAATTCTTGCCAGCGAAGTCATTCGTAAACCGCAAATTACCTTCGGTGGGCTAGAGGATCCATCCACAGAATTCTTTTGCCGTCAACGGTACGTCGAGGGTGAAGGGGCCTGGAACACACTGCAAGATTCACATTTTCAGTGTGGATGCCAGAAGGCCCTCGAAAGATCTACAACATATTTGGTTGGAGATACGGTGCTTGTAACGTCGAGCTTAAAAAGATCGGGCAGAAACCTGGAGCCGGTGGTGCTTCTCGAGCACGAGCCAGACGATCTTGACGGGAAAATCAGGATTATACGACTCTTGCGTAAGGGCAGAGACTATGGCTGCAGTGCTGCTGACGCGAACGAACTGGTCTTAACGGACAAGTCTGAAATCATCCCCATCGCGTACGTCTACAGACGATGCCAAGTGCGGTTCTACTCAGAAGCAGACAAAGAGGAACAGAGAATACCAAGCCCTTACGATCGCCAAGGTTCCTCGGACTTCTTCTATATCACATCTCAAGATCTGCAGAGTTCTGGAAACGGTTTACAGTCTTTACAAACACCGTGGCCATCTTTCATAAGACAAGGCTGGGATCCTGTATGCTCCCCGCCTCAGCGAAGGATGAGAGGCTTGGATCTGTTCTGTGGTGGAGGAAACTTTGGTCGTGGACTTGAGGAGGGTGGTGCTGTTCGTTTTGATTGGGCTATAGACTGGTATAATCAAGCTATCCACACATACAAAGCCAACCTGCCAACCCAGACTCAGACCCAGCTATTCCGTGGATCAGTGAACCACTACCTGAGGCAAGCATTGGAGGGAAGAGGGTCCGACTTGGTGGCTCGACTCGGTGAGATTGAAGTAATCTGTGCTGGCAATCCCTGCCAAGGTTTCTCATTGGCAAATCCGAACAAAGGCAATGAAAGTGGACTACTCAATGAGTCTATGGCGGCCTCCGTCCTCGCTTTCATTGATTTCTATCGTCCCAAGTATGCTCTCATGGAGAACGTAAAAGGTATGGCTCTTGGCGATGAAAAACATAACGTGCTAGCACAGGTAGTCTGCTGCCTAGTAGGAATGGGATACCAAGTTCGGACTTTCTGTCTGGACGCTTGGAATTTTGGCTGTCCTCAGAGCCGAAGCAGGATCATCATCACTATCGCAGCTCCAGGGCTGACGCCTTTACCGGAGCCTGAACAGACACATTCACACCCAGACGCTATCTCGGGGGGATCTCTGGGCAGGACGGCAAACGGCCTACGAGTTTGCTCAAGAACCACCAGCCAAACTCCATTCGAGTACGTTACGTCAGCGGAAGCCACGAAAGACTTACCTACAACTGACGCTCGCACATCCTGCATTCCATTTCCGGATCACCGCATGAGCAGAACCTTACCAGTTGTAAGCTGGGTTCGAGCATCTAGTATTCCTCGCTTCCCTAGTGGCTGCTCTTTCGTCAAGGCGTTCAAGCAAGGCTATATGCCTCAGGCGCAAATCGATAGCTTCAATTGGGACGACAAGATCCGATCGCGACACACTTCGAAGTCTTGGCAGCGAGTGAGCCGCAATGCGTTGATGCCTACGGTAATGACAGGACCCAGGCCTGATGACGGGGCTTGTGGAACTTGTTTGCACTGGGATGACCACCGCTTGCTGACGATCATGGAAGTGCGCCGAGGGCAGGGTTTCCCGGATCATGAAGTCCTCATAGGTTCCCCATCTGACCAATGGAAGATCGTGGGAAATAGCGTAGCTCGTCCTGTGGCGCTGGCTTTGGGCGTTTCTCTGCGCACAGCATGGTTGGCCAACACCGCAAGACAAGAGACTCCGGCCGTGCGAGTCGACGCGGCCCTCGAAGACTCTGTCGATGGCATGTACGATCATCGCAAGATCAAGAGCCCAGCGGTAGCCTCTGAAGAATCTGCTTCCAATGGATGGTCACCTCGGAATATGCTGAACAAACTTAGCGCCGCTCTCACTTCACCTAAAGCGTTCGTATCTTCTATTTCCGATGCTCTAGGCGAGCCGCTGACGAACGGGGATCACAATGCCGCAAGAAACACACAAGCTCCGTCGCTGAAGTACATGGACACAGTCAAGGCATGCCAGACCGGACTTGAATATCTCAGTGTGGTTACCAATGGCAACAATGGGACCTCAAGATTAAAACCCTATCGGCTGGAGCAAGAGGAAACCTCAAGCGATTTGAATACCTCTGCCACAATGGCAGAATCTATCGACACTGATTAGGCGCTAGGAGGTTACGGTCCAACTAGTCTCCGGATTTCATCTGCCTAGACTGCACCAGTCATCCTGCCTGAATACAGTCTCCAGGGTCAGCGCTACAAAGACGCTCACTGTTCG
Source organism: Parmelia sp. 050094 (assembly GCA_018257885.1). Classification (NCBI taxonomy): domain Eukaryota; kingdom Fungi; phylum Ascomycota; class Lecanoromycetes; order Lecanorales; family Parmeliaceae; genus Parmelia; species Parmelia sp. 050094. Next base: position 78,363 of record JAEUBB010000051.1, read on the forward strand.
TCAAGAGAGAGTTGATAGCGTGTGAGCACTGTTGCTTGACAATACGTCGTTGGAATTTCAAGGAGCTTCGCTTGGGAAGGGCATCGAAATCTATCAAGTTGGATATAGGTTAATAATTCGTGGAGGCACGAAAGAGGAATCATCTTTCGAGGTAATTGCAGAAAAAAAGCTCATCAGTAGATGATGGCGATATAAAATGACAAACAGACAGACAGTCGGACAGAGATGCATCATGTCGTGGAGATTTTGTAATGATGCCGGCCTGTGAAATCACCCTTGAAATCACCATTGCTGCACAGTCCCCGAAGTTGCTGACCCAGGGCCTCTTGACTCCATCTAACCCCCCTCGAGTGGGAACGTTCAGCTCTCATCGATGGCGTTGCATCGCCCTTTGCATTTACACCTTCACAATCCGTCCATTTTCCAAAAAGAGAAAACAAATAAAAAAAAAAAAAAAAAAAAAAAAAAAAGNNNTGCGCCTCAGCTGCTGCGCATTCGCAAATTTAAAAACTGTCCGGTGTGAGGGGTGTCATCCTAAATCTAATGCACCCGTGCCTCGCTATCTTTCCCCCTTCCTGACATTGACGGCCTGGTGGGGCCAAAGATGCGAACGCGAGCGCCAAAGAATCTCGCCGAGTGTCATGTTGCCTGTCAGAGTCGCAATCAATCCCTATAATAGTATTTCTCTCATTTCTAGGGTGCTGGGGGGCAGGGGGGAAATGCAGAGTCTGCCTCGCTGCTCAGCTATAGGTGCGGGGCGCTTACGGAGTAGCTGTATGGACCATTTCTCCTACGTCTATAAAACGCGGGGCATGTCCTGTCGAGCGAACGCGCAAACTTCTCCGTGTGCGAGATACATTTCACTTCCAGCCTTTTAACCACGCTCCTCCATCCCGTCGACATGGCGCCCGTCGCCTCGAGCCAGGATCTCTGGGATCCCTTCCGCGTCCTCGACGTCTATCCCTCCGACCCCGATTGCACGTGCGCCGGCACCGCCAGCTCGACACGGGCACGCTGCCGGTGGCCCTTTGACAGCAACCAGTTCACCGCGTCTCAGCGGACCACCGCCGTCGAGCAATTGAAGTCCATGGCCGAGATGCATCCTTCCGACGTCACCCCCGCGGCGCTCTACTCCTTGGCCCGCAATACCCTCTGCCGGGACTTCCACCAAGGACAAGCGGCGACGGTGGAAGCGAAATGGAAAGCTCGGATCCAAAACTATCTGCGCGAGCATGGCGAGTGGCTGTCGCTGCTCGGGGCGGTCAGGGAGTTGCAGAGCGGCATCGCGAGGGACAAGGATGCGTTTGCGCAGGAGATCAAGCAAGTGCGGCGGGAGTTGGAGGCGTCGCGGGTTCAGTGCGCCGAGTTGACGGAGACGAACAGGCGACTCGTCCAAGATCAAGCGCGGCAGCTGGCGGAGCTGCAGACGAATGCAAAGACGCTAAACGAGCGGAATGGCGAGGTCGAGGCGCTGAGGAGACGAATGGAGGGCTTCGAAAAGGATGTAGCTGCCACTTCCAAGGAGATCAAGGGGCTGAGAGATAGCAAGGCGCGGCTTGATAAGATGATGACGACTAGTACCATGGAGATTGGGGGTCTGAAAGCCAAGGCAAAGAAGAGCGAGGAAGAGGCGGGAGGTTTGCGCGAGCGATTCGAGTCCGGTGACCGCGACATTGCGGTTCTCAAGGAAGCGAGAACGTCGCTCGAAGAGAAGGCAAAGTTGAGCGAACGAGAAACGGAGAGTCTGCACCAAGGGCTCCAGAAGATCGATGCTCGGCTCGAAGAGAAGGCGGACCTGAGCAAAAGAGAAACAGAGAGTCTACGAAAAGCACTCATGGAAACCGATGCTCGCCATGAAGCGAAAAGCGCCGAGGACTCAAAGCGCATGGACGAGCACTTTGAAGTTCTGGACCAGAAATACACGGAGACCAAGAACGAAAACACAAAGCAGGCTTCTCGACTGCAGGAGCAGGATCAGAAGATCGAGCGGCTTGTCAAGCAAATGGATGGTGTAAAACAAGAATTGACGAAGCGAGACCGATACGTCGGGGAGCTCGCAAAGCACCTGGATGGGCTGAGACAAGGTTCGGCGGAGCGAGGTCGACATGTTGGGCAGCTTGAGGAGCAGATGGAGGGATTGAAACAAAAGGTGATGGCGCGAGAGGTAGGTGGACTGGTAAAGATGAAAATTGGAAGAAGTAGCTGCTGACATGTGAGCAGGAGCAACTATCGCTGCTGCAAGCACCAAAGGGTAAAAAGGGTCTCTTTGCGGTGATCAGATTTCGAAGATCATGACGACGGACTCAGTACCTTATATGCAAAGCGCTGCCTGAAACGCAAGAAGGGATCCTCAACACTAAGATGTACAAAGCGCTGCCTGCCTACTGTCCCTTTTTTGTTGCACACACCATTCCAGCTCCATAGATATCCACTTCGACGCTCAAAGGGTCACATCCACAAGCACAGCTTGCCACTCGCAGTCCCGGCAGCGACCCATTGTTCCGTGGGATGGAATTGGGCCACAGCCGGCACGGCGGTGATGCTTGGGCTACCTAGCTGCGCTAGCTGGTCTCCGTTTGCGGTGTAGATATCGACGAACCGGTTCATGTTGCCAATGCAGAAGCGGTGGATCGAATTGGGCGGGTGGAGTTGCCATTGGGCTCGGAGACTGCTGCTTATTAGCTTGTTGAGGCAAAGAAGAAGGGGCAAGGACTGACATGGTCACCCATCTCCCTGTCTGGTTGTTGTGTCGAATTATAGACGAGGGTTCCATTTTGTCATCTGATATTTTGTGCCCAGGACTCCATGAGCTCATACCTTCAAACGTATGTATCTTGATGGTGTCATCATAGCTGGCCGTGGCAACCTGGCCCGTAGAGTTGAATGCCGCGTGGCTGACACTGAGTCTGCTTTCGTGCTCTCCAATGAGCGCCGGAAGCTGCCGCGACGTCTTTCCGCTCAGTTTTCTGAGGTCCCAAATGCGGAGGTAGCGATCTAGCGACGCGGTGGCGATGAAGTGTGGGTTTGCAGGGTTGAGGGAGAACCCGCCGATCTTCTTCTCCGAAAGCTGGAAGATATCTGTTGTATTTGGTGCTCGAGTATCTGTTCTTCCTACACCGCCATCGAGACGAGAGAAGTAGAGCATATGCGGAGCTGTTGGATCCATCTCTACCCCTGAAAGGGGTTCGTCCAGCGAGGAGTCAGACGGTGCATAGATCTCGGTTGATTTGGATTTTGTGAGGTCAAGAAGGCGTAAAGAAGAGTCGTAGGAGCAGGTGTAGAGATGCGAGGGATTGGTGTGAGAGAACTGAAAAGAGGATATCGTCCGGGTGTGGCAGTGGAAGGTTGTGATTGCTGGATCTGGGTCGTCTTCGTCTGCTTCTTCTTCTTCCTTTACGCCGTTTTCAGCTTTGACAGACGCGGATGTCTGTGAAGCATCAAAGATGCCCAAATTACCCAATTTGTCGCCAGCGAAGACCAATGATTTGTCTGTCGTCGGATGAAATCCCAGCGAGTATATTCTTTCCGGCGTTATCTTTATACGGTTGGGTTCAAAGCCATCGTATAGCTCCAAGCCGCTCATCTGCTCTCTTAGAGATCGGAGCTCCTTGTCTGTAGTCTCTCGGACTTCGCTGTCTCCAAATGTACGCTCATAGGGATTGGCACCCCTCGAAACTACATCGACCAAGAAGTTTTCGCTTGTGTCCCATTCCCTCCCCCCGACCACGACATCACTCAGATTCAATTCCCCAGAATGTCGCTGCCTCTTTACTCTCGCAGCTTCTTGTTCCGCAACATGTTCATCCTCTGCTTTCCGCTTTGCGACTTCACTGTCGGCGGTCAATCCTAGTAGCCGTGACGACGTTCTCCTTGGCCCTGCGTCTTCGACTTTGATGCGCTTGACAGGGCCTTTCTTTTTCTTTGTTGTGCTGCTTCTGTTTGGTTTGGGAGTCGACTTTTGAGGTCCGAGTCCAGCTTGTCCGGCGTCGAGGGCGAGTTGCTTGAGGAGTTTGTCTCGCTGAGCGATGTTTGCTTGGCGCTGTTGTTCGTATTCGCTGAGTTCGGGGGCCATTGTAAGATTAGAAGCTCAATAGCTGTATACAACGAGTAAGATTAGATGGGTGAGTGTCGGGAGAGACAGGCCCTCTGCCTCGTATATTTCAACATTGTGAGCGCGCGTGGCGAAACCGCGAAATCAATTAGATACAGATTCGCGACGCGCTAGAGTAGAATAGTCTTTGCGGAGGCTCACGACTCTCACGAGGTTGACGCCAAAAAGTCCTGGACGAGAAGCGCTAGTAGCTGCCCTTGCCCTAACCCTTCCTTTGGTTCAAGCATCTCTAGGTATACAGTAAAGTACATGGAGAAGTTCCGACTTTTAGAAGCGCGCAGATAATTTTCAGGAATTCTCAGCTCTCGCACTGTTACGACTGTTACGATTATAAGGCACCATCAGCTGATGGAGGCATCGAACCCAAGCTGAGTCCACATTGTGGATCAGAGCATTGGAACTTACCCAACCCCTTGCTAGTCTAGTGTAGCCCTACGAAAGTGGTTTGGGCAGATTGCAGTGTAGTGACTGTCCACAACTCGACCGCCTATAAGGCAATCCAGCATTGAAATCCATTCAGGAGATGAGGATAGGCTCATCGAGTAGCAGCCTGACATCGCTAATCGATGCACATAACGGTGCCCACCCAAGCTTCCTGCTTCCTATACTATATCAAACTCCAACAATCCTCTCAAAGCCGAAGGCAGCAAGACGTCTTCACGCAGCCAACAGCCATGCCAATTATCATCATAGACGAAGGCGCACCTTCTGCTCCTCGGGTCAAGGGTGGGCCCTTGCTGACAGAGCCCGACGGTCCAATAACGATCCGATCGCCTTCATCGATCCCTATCACAGGCGAACCCCTGGCGCTCTCTCACCTATCGAGCCTCAAAGGCAGGAAAAAGCTGCCCGGCCATCGACCGTGACAGCTTCAGAGCAAGCTGTATTCAGTAAACTTATCAAGGACATTTCACAGCCTACAACCCCTGAGCCCGATAGTGAAGACATTCTAGACCAAGACGAGCTAATCAGCGGATACGACCCCAACACCGATCTGGACAACATCTTCGAAGATGCCATCAGACAGCTGCGAAACCAAGAAGAGCGGACTGCGAAGAGTGCTGCCAGAAACCTTCTTTACTACGCTGCCTTTCCGCGACCACGAGCAATCGAATCCTTGGTTTCCGACCGAGAGCAAGCGCTCAGTGCCAGACTTTTCAAACGACCGTTGAAGCTAGCTAATGGCACTACATTGGGGAACGAGGTCGAGAATGACGAGGAGCTCACGAGACTTGAAGTAGCCTGCAACGATCACAAGAGCTTTGTGATAGGTATGCTTGACAGCGCAAAGACTGATGTGGAGATTTGGCAAGTTCTCGAGAATGAGGTTTTTACTCTGATCACTCATCTGGATGAGCACATCAAGCTTGTGGAGAAGGCGACAAAATTGGATGCAGCCAAGGCCCGCAAAGCAGAAGCAGAGGGAAAAGACATAGCGGACGTCAAACTTGAGAAGGGAGATCTTAATTTGAAAGAGATTTCGAGCATCAAATTGTCACGTACAAAAGCAATTCCCATCAACAACCTCCTTTCGATCCTTTATAGGAACTACACTGAATATTGCCTTCACGCTCTCCGGCTCTTCCGCAGACAGTATCCGATGTCTTTCTACGGGCCCCAGGTCCTCTCTACGATCAAGCGGCGGGGCCCTATCTCATACGTCCTTGGTGTATCCACCGATATTTACAACGAGATTCTTTTCCTTCAATGGACGCAATACTCCGACTTGCATGGAATGGCCGACACGATCGAGGAGATCATCAATCAGGGCATCGAGGCAAATGAGGTGACTATCGCTTTGATCAAGGGGATAGCCAAGCAGAGACGGATGGGACGGCGGGGATTCTCGGGTCCGGTGGTGAAGGAATGGTGGGCTATGAGGGGGAACATGGAGGGGTGGACCAGAATATTCAATCTCTTTGCGAGGATTGTAAGCGCGTTTTCGGAGAAAACAGCCAAGGTGGTTGATGAAGAGGAGAGTGAAGATGAGGAGCTGGACTCGGATAAAGAATGATAGCGGCATGCAATTTGCACAGCCAGCGTAACCGAGTTCTCGTACTGAGTCCATCGAATCCCCCAATATATACAACAGCCACTACTGTACAGTGTGTTTGTACAGCATAGCCCACACTCCACGGCCAGTTCCAGCTGATTGCATCGTCCTCACTCCTATATCCAGACGCCCTTACTCCTTAATCCGTCCAGCAACCCGCCCGCCTGCATGCCCGCCCATTTTCCAAGCATATCGAGCCCGCCACGCAACTTCTCACCCTCTTCCAATCTCCTCGTCAAAAAACCCTCCGTCTCTACAAACCCCTTGGACTTATCCTGTGTCATGAACAGCTCGGCGCTAGCGTATATAGTAGCAAGTGCGGCACGATTGGTGTACCAAGCCGACGTCACAGTGGTGCTGCCGGCTAGGAAGAGGAGCTCGTCTGACAGAAGGGCGAGCTCGCGGAGAGTAGTAGGAAGGAGGCGGGGGGTGGAGAGGAGGGCGAGGGCTTCTTGCCAGTGGTGGATTATGGGTCCGTTGGCATATAACCTGTGGAGCGCGAGGCTCCTGATGTTGGTGGTGATGTCGGCCGAGGGTGGGAGGGAGGAGGCATGTTTGGCGAGGGCGAGACGCTGGGTGACGAGGTGGTAATTTACGATTGAAAAGGCACCGGTGGGGAAGAGATTGGTGGAGATGTCGAGGTAGCCGACATCTCGTGCGCCTTGAGTGAGAGCGGTGGCGGTGAAGCCGTGGGTTGGGACGTGAGTGAGAGCGGCGGAGAGGATGGCATGTTCCGATGGACTAAAGGGCGGAGGAGGTTGGTGCTCATAGGAATGGTAGGAGCGGCTACATTTGCGAACGAGGCTCGAAGTGGATAATGCTGGGTGCCTCAAGGTTGCATGCAATGGCCTCATGGTTACATGTGGTTTCATCCAACTCGGACTCTTGCACTGCTCCACTGCTCCACTGCTTCTTAGCTTTATCCCTCGCTTGGTGTACGTCTTTTTAAAGCCCTAACGCTAATCCTATACAGCCTACTCAAGCCCTCGTGCACCTTCAGCGAATGGCAATTTACAGCAACGGTTACCGCTGCCCGCTGCAGCCATGTTTTCTGAATGTCCATGCTGCATGAACTCAATGTACGGAGTATGGGCTTTTGTCCTGTCTTTTTGCGCCGTTACGGCGAAAATCAGCTTGGAAGCGAATGATTGGCGGAAAGCGCCCTTGATTAGTGCCAAGGATTTGGCCGGCCGATCGAGGTGATTGGGAGATATGACCTGCATGCATGCATCACTATCACCAGCAGGTCATTGACCGCCCTCATGGCCGCATCTCTCAGCCCTTCAGCCCTTCAGCCCATCAAAGGTGAGAGTGTCCCTGGCCCTTGAAGGAGCCGGCATCTGCTTTACTTCTGGCCTTCTGAAAGGTCGACTTTTGCCCGGTGGACCTGCATTGCAGTCAAGGCCGGCCATTACTTACAGCCTACAATTCTGCATCAGCGGTTAACGAAGCATCTCCGCATACTAGTACTCGCAGTAGCTGCTCGAGCTGCATGAAGCCACAAACACACACGTATCAAGCCACACGCACAATCAAGGGTGACAACGGTCGTGGATGAGGAAAACAGGGAACCAAACCAGTAGCCGAAGCAATCCGACTGGTGATGAATGATGGTTTCCCTTTCACCGGACCACATGGATGGAGGAGGCTTTGATACGGGTCAAGCGCCCCCCCAAAATGGACACGTGCATAAGTCTTGAAAGCTTTGAAATCAATAATGAATATTTTGTATTTTGGACTAGATGCGAACGCTTTGCGCCAGAGATTGTGAAGGAGTATAGCATCAAGAGAAGTGATTCACTGCTGCGAGAGAAGGGTAGAAGGATGTAAGTGAGCGACATCTGAGAAATTTTGTCGAAATTTTTAAAGGCAGCCTTAGCCGTTAGCGTGCGGGAGACGTCCAAGTTCCAGTTCGCGAGAAAATCGAGTCCTTCGCGGCTCTCCTACTCTCGTCACTGTGTCATACAGTACCATCACAGTCCAGGCCACAATCACTTTAGCACCAGGCCTACTATTCCCCATACCTGCTTACCTTGCGAAGACCCGAAACACGACGATTGGTCGCCTGTACCTGCAAAGCTCACAGGCACAGACATTTGGCCCGAAGCTTTCATCTCCCCCATCAGCCTCTCAGATCTCGAGGTAAGCCTTTTCCCAGCTGGAAGGAACGTCCTCTCAATCATCCCTCCCGTTCTTCATGCTTTCATTGCGCAAGATCAACTGAGGCTGACACTTCGGCCGTCCAATAGATACGGAAAAGAAACGCCAAAAACACCCGCAGACCAAGGCAAAACTAGGCGTCTTTTCGCTGCAGCCCCACACCTCCATCTTTCTCTGCTTGAAACATCCCGTCAACAGACAAATTAGGCCCCTCTACACATTTCACTGGACGGCTTCTTGTCGCTTTGCGGTCCGAAGCTCCCCACAACGCAAGTAGCTGCAGACATTGCTCACACGCCCGTTGTCTTTTATCCCTGTGGCCCAAAATCTGGTTCCAGCTGCCCCCTTCAACCCCCTCGTCAAAAAAAATCCGATCTCAACCACAGCGAAGAGAGAAATCGTTTCTCTCGGCAATCGAAGGGCTGTCGCTATCGTCATGGGTCCGTCTATCCTCTCACACTCCTCCCCCTTCTGCACTAAGCTTAGTCTACGCTTGCGACCGATGAACCGCGTGTGCTCGGCTTGCTCTAGCTGCTCCCCAGTTTGAGACACGTTCAATCCTGCTTCTCTACCAATTGCAATCCGTGGTTGAGTATCTTGTAATTTTCAATGCTTATATTCTTACTTTAGACTCTGCAGACGTATATCGCCCTCATGCTGTGAGTACTGCTATTTCATTATCCTTCATCCCTTTCATTCTCCCTTCCCACGTTGGAGATTGGCGCCCTTCAGCTTCACAAAGTCCTCGGCATGCCCGGTGGCCGGGAATTGCTCCTGAAAGTCCACACCGCTGCTCCATTCCTTCCTCTAAAACAGTAGCTGTTTTAGCCGTTTTTGACGCTTTATACTTACTAAAAAACAAATTGCTGCATTCGCCACTGTTCTCCTATCACCCTACATCTTCATTTCCTAATAAGAAGTGGCCCAAAGTGTGGTGCATCAGGTTCCAACTAACATTGAACAGCGCGAGCGTTCTCGCTCACCAAGACGTCGATCACGAAGCCCACGTCGTCGTCGTTCTTACTCGCCTCGAAGCCGTTCCCGAAGCCGCGACGACTACCGCAGAAACGACCGTCGTTCTCGCTCGCCGATGACTAGCGGCGCTGGTGGCTATTCGGGTTCAAGCTACGGTCGTGGAGGAGGAGCAGCACCTCCAACCAGGAGTTTTGAGGAGCGTGCGCAAGCAAAGGAGCAAATGATGGCCTCGGTCCGAGAATCTTCTCAGCAGGAACGTCGCGTCTACGTCGGAAACCTGTCTTACGACGTCAAATGGCATCATCTCAAAGATTTTATGAGGCAAGGTAAGATTAGCTACTCCCTGTGAAGCTGCTCACCTAGTCCCAACGGTAGCTGACAATTGGATGCAGCCGGGGAGGTTCTCTTTGCCGATGTGTTGCTACTTCCGAATGGAATGTCGAAGGTGGGCGCCTATGTGTAGAGATGGCTGGTCTTTCTGGTTTTGTTTTGGTTGATGGACGTTGGATTGACGGATTGGGACTTTGTCCGCGGGTTATGTAGGGATGCGGGTGAGTTAATCAGCTATGCCTGCAAGACTTATTCCCTGACCACACACAGGATTGTGGAATACGCTACAAGGGATCAAGCCCAACAAGCCGTCAGCACGCTCAGCAATCAAAATCTTATGGGTAGACTCGTGTACGTTCGAGAGGTAAGGCTCCAACAGCTTTGTCTATACTCCAGACGCTGATGCTTCGACTGCCCCTTGGGTCATTCTTAAAATAACATGGTACTGACAAGCGACGCAACAGGACCGCGAGGCCGAACCTCGCTTTACCGGACCGCCTGCAGCCCGTGGAGGCTACGAAAGCGGGCCGCCTCGAGGTGGCTATGGTGGTGCCGGAGGATTTGGTGGAGGAGGTGGTGGCTACGGCGCTCCTCCAACCAGCAGCGGACGACAAATCTTCATAAACAATGTCTGTCATCTTAAGTCCATGTCTGACCTCCCCGTCTGAGCTTCCGTTGACACAATTGATGTAGTTGCCGTACACTGTTGGCTGGCAAGATCTGAAGGACTTGTTTCGTCAAGCTGGTATGTACCTTCTCCAAGGACTAACACTACATTTCACCTTTAGCAGGTCTGTAATTGACAAATGATTCCGCAGCCCAGCAAGGTGCCGTCATCCGTGCAGATGTCCATTTAGGCCCGGACGGTCGCCCCAAAGGCTCCGGTATCGTTGCATTCGAGAGCGCTGAGGACGCTCGTAATGCTATCAGTCAATTCAACGGCTATGATTGGCAAGGCCGTATGTTGGAGGTTCGCGAGGACAGATTTGCTGGCCCCCCCGGTGGCGGTTACCAAGGTCGTGGCGGATTTGGAGGCGGCATTGGACGTGGAGGGTTTCGAGGTGGCTTTGGTAGTACCCGGGGTGGCTTCGGAGGCTACGGTGGACGCGGTGGCTACGGAGGTGGAGGAGGGGGTTATGGTGGTCCGCCTGCTGGAAGTTTCAATGATGCTGCTGCTCCAGGCGCTGCCGCTGCGGCACCGAACCCCTTCACCGACTACGCAACATCTGGAGGCGAAATGAGCGAGCTCATCTATGTTCGGAACGTATGTTCTCACTCCCACTCTCAACCTTTGGAAATTCTGCTCACAATTACAGCTGCCATGGTCTACCAGCAACGAAGATCTCGTAGAACTTTTCACAACCATTGGAAAAGTTGAGCGTGCCGAGATCCAATACGAACCCAATGGCCGTTCTCGAGGCACCGGCGTGGTCCAGTTCGACTCACCTGAGAATGCCGAAACTGCCATTTGTACGCCGCTCCACCCCTCATGCATAAAAGGATGCTAACTCTGCCCTAGCCAAATTCACTGGATACCAGTACGGCGGACGTCCTCTCGGCCTCACCTTCGTCAAGTACCAGAACCCGGGCGATGCAATGGAGGGCACAGAGCAGACTGGGGGCCTGACTCAAGATCAGATCATGTAACGCTTCCAAGGCATTGCGTGAGTGCGGTCGGCAACTCAGCTCGGGAATCAGTCTCAAACCCGGTCTCACATTTAAAAGTACGTTATATTTGCAAGGGTCGGGTGTCCCAGGTTTCATGCGCTCATCAAAAGCAAAGAGTTAGTAATGGCGGAAGATGTTGGGACCTCGACACTTTATCTGATTGTACTTTAATGTCATCATCTGCATGCCAGTCGTTCCCGTAGATAGAACTTACTCAACTCAGATTTGAACTCTGCCCATTCGTTGCGCCAATACAAAATGTTTTCGAGGTGCATATGCATGAGTGTCATGGACGAGCTTGCGAATCACGGTTTCCATGAGTGCGTGGAGAAGTGCCGATCTCGAATTGCGCATTGACCAAAGAAGTCGACAATCGGAAGTGGTTGTTGATGAGGCCTCCAATAGAATGGAAGCCTGCGGGACAGCTGTAGCCAAAGGAGAATCTGCATGTATATCGTACGTAAATCCCAAGTACTTCTGCAGTATATCTAAGATCCCTCGATCCTAGTAAATCGAGAGAGAAGGGTTTCACATCACGTGTCGTCGCGTAGCTAGCGCCATCTCCATGACGCGTCTCTGAGGCCAAAACCTCCGTTGACCTTCAATTCCCTGGGACTACTGCAGCTGCTGACCTGGCGATTCTTAGAAGAAAATTAGGCGGGCATACTCCCTTGGCCCAAATGCATAGATCAAAGCCTTTAGATTCCTTAGCTGACCAAGAGAACACTCCAGCATCCCAGAAAGCCTCGAGACTCTATGGGGGCGGACCACAGTCTATAGATCGCCTCATCAAGCCTTTCAGATGCCCCGGTAGTGCTACACCGACTCGTGCGTCAGAAAAACCGGCAAGGAAGAAGAGAAAGGTTAGCTACGCAGACGCAGATGGTAGCGTTGAGGATGGAGAGAAGCCTTACACAAACGACGACCGCCTCGCCTTGGCGAACAGAGACGTCAACAAGTACCCAATCTTCAAAGTGAAGGACAAAGATACTCTGTTCCGACAACGTTTTGCAGTGCCATTGATCAACAAGAATGCTGGTGGCTACAATCCCTTTCGCCCCGCGCCCACGTTGGGAATGCGAAAAGGAGCAGTGTTTGTGGCAAAGCCGTTACACGACCCTAGCGGAGAGTTTGCGATTGTGCTATTTGATCCTACGATTGACGACAAGCCTGCCACGGTTGAAGAGGAGATAAAACAAAGTCAGGATGATAATATCCCGAAGCTTGACGTGCCAATCATGCACAGAAGCTTGGCCGATATATTGGGCTTGAAGAAGGAGGTTCAAGAACACCCAAAAGTACCGGTGGTGATTGATCCAAGGCTAGCGAAAGTCCTAAGGCCCCATCAGGTGGAGGGGGTCAAGTTTCTCTACCGTTGCGTCACTGGGCTCATAGATACAAAAGCGAACGGCTGTATCATGGCAGACGAGATGGGTTTGGGAAAGACATTACAGTGCATTGCATTGATGTGGACCCTACTCAAACAATCACCAGAGCCTGGCAAGTCTACGATTCAGAAGTGCGTCATAGCATGCCCTTCTAGTCTTGTGCGCAATTGGGCAAACGAGCTTGTCAAGTGGCTTGGGAAAGACGCGGTGACACCGTTTGCGGTCGATGGAAAGGCCTCCAAGGACGAGCTTACTACACAGCTTAGACAATGGTCGGTCGCCAGTGGTCGAGCCGTGGTGCGGCCTGTACTCATCGTGTCTTATGAGACGCTCCGGCTGAACGTGGGCGAGCTGAGTAACACGCCAATCGGACTTCTGCTCTGCGACGAAGGCCATCGTCTAAAGAACGGAGAGTCTCAGACTTTCGAGGCGCTGAACGGACTCAACGTTTCTCGAAGGGTCATCCTTTCTGGAACCCCGATTCAAAATGATTTATCGGAATATTTCTCCCTGCTGAATTTTGCCAACCCCAGTCTACTTGGCACGCGTATGGAATTCCGCAAGCAGTACGAACTGCCTATTCTTCGAGGCCGTGATGCTGCAGGGACGGACGCAGACCAGAAGAAAGGTAATGAACGTCTGGCAGAGCTATTAGCATTGGTCAACAAGTTCATCATTCGTCGAACAAACGACATTCTCTCGAAGTACCTGCCTGTCAAGTACGAACATGTCGTCTTCTGTAACCTTGCGCCCTTCCAGCTGGATCTGTACAACCATTTCATCCAGAGTCCGGAAATCAAGAGCCTTCTGAGAGGAAAAGGTAGTCAGCCGCTGAAGGCAATCGGCATGCTCAAAAAGCTATGCAATCACCCAGACCTGCTCAACTTACCCGACGATCTTCCTGGCTGCGAAGAATATTTCCCAGAAGACTACGTCCCGAAAGACGCCAGAGGCAGAGACCGAGACGTCAAGTCATGGTACTCCGGCAAGATGCAAGTCCTCGATCGCATGCTCGCCCGGATAAGGCAAGACACCAATGACAAGATCGTCCTCATCAGCAACTACACCCAGACGCTCGACATCTTCGACAAGCTCTGCCGCTCTCGCAACTATGGCGTTCTCCGCCTCGATGGCACCATGAACGTGAACAAGAGGCAGAAGCTCGTCGACAAGTTCAACGACCCGGAAGGCGAGGAGTTCGTCTTCCTCCTCAGCAGCAAGGCCGGCGGCTGCGGTCTCAATCTCATCGGCGCCAACCGACTCGTCCTCTTCGACCCGGACTGGAACCCCGCCGCCGACCAGCAAGCCCTGGCTCGCGTGTGGCGCGACGGGCAAAAGAAGGACTGTTTCGTCTACCGCTTCATCGCCACCGGCACCATCGAAGAGAAGATCTTCCAGCGCCAATCCCACAAGCAGTCGCTGTCCTCGTGCGTCGTCGACTCGGCCGAGGACGTCGAGCGGCACTTCACCCTCGACTCCCTGCGCGAACTGTTCCAGTACAAACCGGGCACGACGAGCGACACGCACGACAGCTTCAAGTGCAAGCGCTGCAAGCCGGACGGCAAGCAGCATCTCAAGGCGCCAGCGATGCTGTACGGGGATACGAGCAGTTGGAATCACTTTGTCAATGACGGGGAAGCGGGGCCGCTGGCCAAGATTCAGGATTTGCTGCTTAGGCAGGAGACGGCGGATCGGGCTGTCAGTGCCGTGTTTCAGTACATCAGTCATTGAGAGGGGGTTTGGCTGGCGTGGGCACCGTGGATGGCTTTGGGGGGTTGCATGTCGGCCGAGTGGCATTGATAGGCTGTAGCGTTGCTGGGATTTGGATCTTTGACGAGCATGGCGGATGGGGATGATTGCTTTATGATTGCAATGTCAATGCTCTTGTATCGTCGATCAGCATGAGCAGGAGTAAGAGCATGAGCATGAGCATGAGCGAATGTAGACCGAATCTGTACCAATCGTACAATCTATCATATCATACAAGGTCAAGCATCGCCACCGCATCGTGCTCATGCTTCCTCGTCCCATCAACCACCACGCACGATCTTCCTTCCGCGCTTGATCCAGAATTTTCATCGTCCTACAGCCATCCGTTCCAACTTTCCCTCTTCCTCTTTTCCCGTCCATCCCCATTCCACCCTCCCGTCTCATATCTTTCCCCGATGTCCCCTGTTCTTTCCTCTTCCATCCTCTTCCATGAAGAAGCAGGCCGGCATGCTGAATGTATGATGGCCCTCTGAACCTTGTGCTTGGAAGGGACCGCCAGTCAGCCTCATTGACTGGCGTGGGTGTGGTAAGGTAGGGTGGATTCGGACGGCGAGGTCACAGCTGCGTGTAGAGAACTCGGAGCGAGATCTCGGTCGCCGTTAGTGAGACCATCGCTATCCGATATACGCCGAGGGGGAACCAATTTAGCCCCTAGCTGCCTCTCGGGGTTTACCGGATAGGTAGGTGCAGTAGACGCAGAGCCTAGACGTGATTGTTGTGGTAGGTTGAGTGGCAGATTGGTTGATTGGCGGCGAGATCGCCGATGGCGGTGCTGGACGAAGGCGTGAGATGAAGATCGGGACGCAGGGATGGTAAGAGGACCGCTTAATGTGGGGTGCAACGAGCGAGCACGAGGATCTCCGTAAAGGGGGAGCTTCGAGAGGGTCTGAGCGTTCGTGGGGGTTGGGTCGATACGGGTGAATGGACATGGTTGATGATTTGGCGGATGAGAGAAGCGGTGAAAAGCGATAGGTACGGAAGATTCGGCATGTGGTCTCGTGGAGATGTCGTGGGTTAACGCATGTGCAATGTTTTAGGCGTTGAGAAAACCGGGTTCCGGGCCCGTCGTGACCTCTTCAATTCCTCAACCAGGCGTGGGATATGCAGTCTGATCTCGGGTTGCGAGCCGAATGCACGTGCAGCTAGATTCATACGCCAAATTTTGAGTCATGCTTGACGCATGCAGATCGGGTCGCTCTATCATAGTAGCATGAACAGGTCAAGGCGGCAGAGGCCAATAGTCCCCCATATGTTGATCGCCATTTTCAGAAGTGTGCTCACTCAAGCGGAATTCCGTCGTCCGGACAATCTCGTTCTCATTTATCGGTATTGTGGTCTGCTCAGATTCGTCGCTCTTGAGCGATTTATCGAGTGGGTACATATCTCTGGAGACTGCAGGAGTCCATCGAGGGCTATGCTTGACGGATGGCTTACCCGAGCCGCCCCGAATGGTAGCAGCGTCGAGAATCTTGTTAAAGAAAGGTCTAAGTGCCGGTAAGGAGACGAGGGTGATACCCGTGAGGTGCTCGATGATGGTGCAAACCGCAGGTTTCCAGAGTGAATATGTATAGTCGTGGGAGAAGACGCCCTCCAGCGTGATTGCCTTTGCTATCGCGCAGGCTGCCGTAAGAGAGCCAAGGCCGATGAGACAGCAAAGAGCGAGTTTCGTACGCTGATTCATCTGTAGCCTGTGGAGTATGAAGATTGGGATAGCAGCGCAGACGAGATCGGTAAAGGCATCAAGTCCGAATCCTATGTAGCCCGCGAGGTAGGTGATATGGGGAGAAAAACATCTACCATGAATGTGGGGGTTCCAGATCGCGGCCATCGGCCGGCATTGCACAAGGAATAGCAAGACCTGTGCGAAGTGGCTAGCGGCACAAAACGCAATGACCACCCAAAGGAACGTTGCAAGGTGCTTCCGGGTCCAGCCTATGATTCGTAAGACGCAGAGGCACACGGATATCTTGGCCAGGCCGATTCCGATGACATTGAATATTTGTGAAATGACGCTCCATTTGAGTACCAGGGGAATCTGTTCGGGAGGTAGACAATAAATATGTCGTCCCAAGCCTATGAGAACGAATTTGGTCTCGCAGCCAACTCCAATGATGGCGGCGACCTAGGAAACACTCAACAGAGGTCCCGACTGTTTTGGGGGACGTCTAACTAACCAAGCTCGCTACTATAGTATAATCATCTGATTTGATGCCGTTGCGAGGACCTAGCTTGACGTATAGTCGTAGCATGACAGCACAGATGGCGGTACACAGAAGAGTGTAGCTCACAGCGAGGAGCATAGGCCCTCGATTCTCACTGCAGGACGCCTCCGGGAACATGGACTGTGACATGTCGTCGTTGGCGTAGTTGACATGAGGATGTAGAATGGAATTGGAGCCTTGTGGAGCATACAAGGCCCAAAGCTGATTTGTTGCCGATGCAATAAGTAGATGTTGGGCGGCAGTGGGGTAGGAGCCATGGGGTGATGGTGTTATATGCCCCTGCCATGACTGCAGGGGCAACAGAGTAGCAGGAGCAGTTGAGGAGTTTTTCGTCGGCTCTCGGCCCTATTGGTAGCCCCTTTGTCGCTCTCCCGATTGCGTGGTGGGCAGAGGTGTTGTGCAAGTGCCAAGCAGCAAGCTTGCAGAGTGGTATAGAGTAGTGGTATTTGGTACTACCGCTCGACCGTTTGTGTTTTGGTGTTTTATTGGCGGATCCTTTGGGAGCAAGGTTCCCGTTGCTGCACAATGACAGCAGATGTCAGCCAAATGCAGTAGTTAGAGATTGGCGAAACAAGTGGCGTTTGCCGCTTCTGCGGGGCGATGCAGCAAATTCGCAAAAGAAGAAAGAAAAAAGAAAAAGAAATGAAAAAGAAATGAAGCGATCCAACCAAAGACTTGAATATTGAGAGAATGTACTCGCTATCCATCTAACATCTTGCGTCATCGACTCGTCGCAGCTTTGGGAAATGCATACACTAGACATGAATATTGATTTGCACATGTGTAGCTGTCTACTAATAAGTCAGAATTCAATAATTCAACCACCAAGTATTTTGCTCCCTCCAACCCCGCCATATGGGAATCTCTCCTATTGGCCCCCTTCCATCTCTTGGTGTATCGAAAATTTCCTCTCGGGGCGATTCGAGTCCAGAAGGATTCTCTCCATGCTTCGCAGGAAACCAATCATCAAAAAGCCGTTTGTATCGAATACTTCTAGAACAACTCGGGCAATCATCGTCGTCATCATGAATATCCTCTTTTCTGCCTCCTGTTTTCGCCAAGTTTGGGCGGCGAATTATCTTCATCTAGCTTCATCCACAATGCAGGAACGTGACGATTTGGTGCTAATACTCCAATTGCGCACATGATTGGTTATAAATATTTGGGATGCGCAAGCGTGCATGCATTATCCAACACAGCCTATTGACTCGCAGCTGTCAGACATCGTCGGTACGTGTACTCCCCCTGTCACAACGGAAATCAAACCCCCAACTTTCAAAACCCACTGACGGTTTGAGTCGTCTTTGAGTGTCTCGTAAGCGCTATTGAAACCCAATCATTTGGCCATTAAAACTCAGATACAAACACGGCCATGTCCTTCATGAGCACGTCTCCGCTTCACAATTCCTTGACATGCTCACAATCGGAATGCTGGTCTCTGAGGTCGTACAACGGTACCATGGTCACGCTAGTAGCCCAAACAGTGGTGCAAGGACAATCCCCACGAGAATTGTATTTTTCAGGGAGAATTGATGTTTGGTTGACGAATTTTCGTCCCCTTTTGGTGGTGCAGCAGCAATCGAAGGTGATGCCGTTGGCGTTGTAGATGCCGTAGCAGATGTCGCCGGCTTTGCAGTCGGTGTCACAGATGTGCTCGTACTTGTTGGCTCAGAAACTCCCTTTCCTCTTGCATAATACTGTCTAGATAAGGACGTATCATTCATCCCAGTGCATTCCTCGTCCGAACCGACCAAGTTGACTGAGTTGTTCGGCGTCAATTCCACATACACAGCTTGGCCATCGTTGTCTAGGAGCACGTACACGTGGCTCAAGTCCGGCGGATTTTCACCCCTGATGAATTTAACCAATCAGCAAGTGCGTTTCAAGGCAGGGATCGTAATCATGAAACATATGTCTGATGGGTAACTTCCGGAACAGAGCCTTTTTGAGAACGCCAAGATGAGAGGATTCGGGGAATACGGAAGTTATACCAGTTCTGAGGCTTATTGATACCCGATAACTCTTGACTCGGAAGACTAGTATTGTACCACTTGCCGTGTCCACCATCTTGAATGTTGTCCGATGCATTACCAATACAGCGCCATAGCTCGATATGCTCGCCGTTGTTGGGCAGTGACGATCGAGACTGAAGGAGGCCGCAAAGGCAGGCTTGATCATCAATGTAGGAGGGTAGATCGGTACGGGAAGTGCAACCGCTGCCGTAGATGATGCAGGCATTGTTGGTCGGGGAGCTTGACATTTTGAGTACGGCTTGAGGAGCGTTATGTATCTGCATAACAGTCATGCAGTCCGAAGAAGCTGAGAAGTTAGTTCTGAAGAAGCTCCTTGAACAGGGCCAGGTATTGTTACATGTAGCTGCAATTGTCAGAGGCTCATCTAGAGGAGCTGCGACTCAATTGCGAATTTCGCTTTGATTCGGGGGTGCATATCGAATATTGTATGTGCTGGATGCCAGGATGACATGCTCGTGCATTGCAGCCACTCTAACTAAGACGAGTCACGAGCGAGATGAAGCGGTTCTTTGCGTCATGCTGCATGTAGGCCATCTTCACCAGCTTCAGGTTCCACTGGACCTTGAACATCGTGACATGCACTTGGCTGGTATAATCAAGAATTTGCCCAACTCATACGAAGTCAAAAAGCTTAGTGTACCAATTACCACGTTTGCCAACATGCCCTCCTCATCACGTACATTCAACCCACCTGACCCCTGGCCTTCGCTGACTCATCGTAGCCGCTAAAAAAGACATGAATGGAACTTCCTACCTCAAGTCCACCTTCCAGGAGCTCAAACAGAGCGTTGTTGATGGTGCAGGCCTTCTTACACGGTATTTGTCTGTCAGAAGAAGATAGTATTGCAATACCTGACTCTCTATTGAGTGGTGACTCGATGAAGTCCACCGCTCAGCCTATCAAGGAAAAGAAGACGGATAGCACGGCCAAGAAAAGGTACGGCTATAAAGTTCAGCCAATGGCTAATTTCTGATATGGATACAGTGGTGACAAGTAGTGGTGACAAGTCCATGGGGTCTGTTGGGGTAAATATGCAGTAGTGCACGAGCTCTTCACCTGGGGAAACCCTTGCTCACCTAGAGTGCACTTTCCTCCAACTTTCTTTTCATGAATACAGGGGGAACAGCTTGTGGTGGAATTCATCGTGAAAATGTGAAGAGAGCTGGCATATATCTACTTCTGTTTCTGCACTCTCCCTATGTTTATCCACTCAACCAAAGCAAACAATTGCAGATTCTACAGCATTACTCTTGGACTTTGTTCAACCCAAATTTCGTCGTCATAAAGCCTATGTGACCAGCAGCTTTCAAACAGAAGTAAACGCTGCCTTACAGCCTCTGAACATGGGAAGAAGGCTTCCATCAGCGAAAACAAGTTCTGGCGAGTATAGTGTGAACCTTCGAGATCAATGTACTCTCCCTCACAACTCATTCGTTCCGAATTTCACGCAAAAATGAAAAGACGTTCGAGACGTCGAACAATAGTAAAGCAAAACAGCAAGCGACATCGTTCATCATTCGTTTCCCAACAACACCTCCACGAAATCATCCAACTCAATGACCTTGAACCTCTCCCCCCACTTCTGCCTAAAGTCCTTCCTCCTATAAGCCCCACTAGTATTATGCTTGAAGCTCGCCAGCTCAATCTTCCACCCTTTGCCCAGCGCCCTTTCCACCATTTTTAAAAAGCCTCCAGAGTACTCAGCCTCAGCTGCGTCTCCGGTAGCGAGCACCATCGTCGAGGGTTCTTCGGCGTCAACGACACTCTCCATCATTTTCAGATGCAGAATCTCGTCAACTGCCTGCTCCACCCACTTCTCCGGTGCGTACTGCACTGCAGCGGTCGTTTCTGAGCCGCTGCCTGTGCCTGACTGCCCACCACCGGAGCTACCATTTCTGTTCGAGTTCAAATATTTTTTCTGGCGAGAAGTCAATTCTTTCGCTTTATGTACTCTATCCAGTACATTTGTTTCATAGCCGATTTTTTTCGCTTCTAGCATTGCTGGGAAGTTGTCAGAACCGACAACTATGCGTTTGGCGGTAGGGCGGCCGCGTTCGAGGATTAGGGAGAGATTGTGGAAGGAGAGGGGTTGGCGGCCGATACGCTGAGAGATTGGTTGGCCACGTGACATTTTGAGGGCATCATGGAAGCCTATCATAATCTGTTCGAACATCTGTCAGTGGTGAGGCAATGGCATATAGAGTTTGTTGGTGCATACATTTGATGCGTCAACGAAGACATGGATGCCTTCAGCAGCCACATCTGTATTGTTGTTCGCATTTTGTATGAAAGATAGGTTGGTGAGATACTGTCTGTCGTCTATAAATATCTCATTGAGGAGTGAAATCAATTTCTTCTTCTTCTCTGCTGCAGCTTCGATGGAACTCTCCCTCATAGGCTTCAAGACTTGTAAAACTTGTTTAACGGACGGTGGAGCGGCGGCAGATAAGGCTCCGACATCATCAGCATCCTGAACTCTGAAAAGCTTTCCAGAGCGCAATCGGCCAGTGCCAATTGGTGGAGGAGTGCCGTGGAGAAATTGATATATGACACCGCTCCTATCTGGACCTTTCTGCTCTTGTACATCTTTGCCTGACTCGTCTTCACTACCACTTGGGAGACCTTTAATATTTGTGGATTTTGCAGCCAAGGCTTCTCGCTCCTCTTGCCTCTGCTTTCTCCGCGCTTTCTTTCTTTGTTGCTTAGTCAAATTCGACAAGTCTGGAATGCTGATGTTGTCATCATTGTCTGCAAGATTTGCGCACTCGATATCGTCCTGCCATCTCACAACTTTGAGTGTACGCTGCTCGCTGGCAGATTGACCGTCCCATACATCGGTGAAGTGGGGCGAAAGTTCTGTCGTTATTGCGGGAGGCGGCACATCCAGAGGCTGGCCAAGATATTGCCAAATCTTATCAAAGTCTCCAAGCTGTGTTGTCTCTTGGTCATGCACCTGAAAGGCAGCAGTGTACGTTGCTTGTTCAGGTGGGTCGAAGTCTGTACCATTGGAGGTTGTCTGTTGCTGTACAAATTCTCCTCCACTGACGGAAAGGGAACGGATGAGATCGAAGACGGGTCTGAAGTCCCAATCATCCTCCCCAGATGTTTCGAGCATTCGAGGTCGACAGGGAGCAATGCAGCTTCCCACTTTGCGGCGCTAGGCGCAATGGTTTGTCTTGGTTTTGGGGGCAAACTTCAGATGCGTGTGGGTAGCTGGAGGCAACTTGACAAAGAAATTGACGGAAAAGAGACTTGTGTCTGGATTATTGTCAACATGCTGGTAGGTCTGACATGCTATTGTTAAGAATACAAGAGAAAGCTGCGTTTGTTAGACTCTGAGCGAGTGTACTACATGAACTCTAGACTGCAGCATAAGTAATGACTGACTACCTTAGCGGGATCTGTTCCGGAGATCTGCCAATCCATAGTGAGGCTAGTCCCAATTAGCTCTTAGCGCGCCATACCCACGAGGGTAAAGTAAGGTACCTGGGAGGTAAGGTAGGTAGGTACATGAGACACCAAAAAACCACTACACACCATTGTACCAGCGCCATTAGCAATCGAACCCAATACGATTAAGTAGAAATGCTCTGCCAAATACTCGATCTTACTCTCACGCTACAGCCATACTGGCATTAAGGCTAGTGTTCATTTCTTGTACCGTGCCAATTGTGAAAAAACAGCCTCAAACGTTTATCAATACGGCATGCTACTTTCCCGAATTGCAGGAGGAATGTAGCCAAGGGGACAATGGAGCTGCAACGGCTGGATTAAGTTGTCCTTTTTTTTTGGCTATGACAGTCCTATACAATACTTTTTTAGAGCTGCGAAGGTCGGAAAGTAAATCCTACCGCTATCTGTCACAGAACATAACGGAAATTGGGGCCATAGTCTTCCACCGCAATGGCGGCTCCTTGATCCGTTTCCCTTCCTTCACCAGATTTATCATTATATACCTGATCGAGCTTTCTATTCTCCCACATCAAAAGGATTCGCAGTGCGAACGCCATGGCTGCGGCAAAGAACATGAAAGCGGCGCAGATGGTCATCCCCTTGATATACCTTGGAGCTTGCTTCGTGGGATAGAGCCTTGTACCGAGGATTGGACCACACTGTCCGATGACGTTGATTACGACGAGCCCGGCGCCACGGCGGGTGTCGCTGCCTTGATTATCTGGTAATTGCTGGGTCAGCATTGACTTTCCAGCCCCACAAAAAGAGACGAAGAAAAGAGGGTGTGGAGGATTATGAACATACTGAGGGTCCATGCCAGAATGTTAGGAATGGTAGAGAAAACACCAGCAGCTGCCAGGTAAACGGCGAAATACCGGACTCCAACGGTGGTGACCGTTGCAAGGATAATGTAGCCAACGCCCCCTATGAGGGACGTGATTATAATAACCAAACCCCTCTGCTGTGTTCTGTCCGCGATGAAGGTTGTGATATTGGCAAACAGGTAAGCGGCGAAGTATGGCGGAGCTGAGAGGCCTTGCGCGTTGATACTACTGTATACCATCTTTGCCAGGATGGTGGGAAGATATACTGGCAAGCTCGCATAGCTCACGTTGACGCTAAAATACATCATCTTCAAAATTGGTCAGCTCTGCTTCAGTCAGAGCAAGGAACACCGATCGATACATACGGCATAGCACCACGCTTTAGCGTCGTACAATGTCTGAGCAAGTTGTTTGAGGTTCAGACCTCCAATTCTCTCGCTCGTACCCGTCTGTCGAATGGCTCAAGATCGAGCGATAGTCTTCTCTTCTGCGTTGAGGAATTTTGCATCATCTGGTGAATTTGGTATGAAGAAGAAAGCTATGGGAGCAAGAAGGATGGTCGGAAGACCCTCAACCAGAAAGAGTAGCCTCCAATTTGCAAGCGAAGAGTGACCACTCATAATTCCGTAGGCGAGAGCCCCGGCGAATATAGACGCGAGCGGTACCGCACGTCCCATCGCTCTCGATACCTAATATGCGATGGGCTCATCAATAATACAGCTACGGATCAAACTCCCCTGTACGCCCTACAATATACTGAGCACAGCAAATACCTCATATTTACGACACCTTTAGAGACTCTCATCATCACTATTAATTCCTCGAGTATATATTTAATAAACACGTCAGAATAGAGGAGGATCGTAGGGCTTTATACTCCTAAAGAAAAAGATAAAGATCGAGAGTTAACGAAGCTAAAGTTTAATACTATACTATTTCTATAGAAAGAATCCGCCAAGAAAGCGTAGAAGCTAAAGATAATAAGTAAAATAAAGTTATTTTAGATAGAGACTATAGAGGCCTTATACGAAGAGATTATAACGCGCTACAGATTTAAAAATCTAGCGTCGACGTTTACCGCTAAGGGACTTCGACAGACCCTTTAAGGGCCAGCGTTATCTAAGCCCAATATCGCCCTTACTAAACCGCTTACCTCCGCTATCCTTAAGTCGTTTAATCCTCTATCTCGACGAGGCGGTTTCTTACGCAGAGGTCGCGTCGGTTAAGCACGAGGAAGAAGTAAAAGGGGTCGACGAGTTCGTAAGAAGACGGATGAGGAGATAGAGACTGTGTATAAAGCCGATGAGACCTTGAATAAGATAGACGAAAGTAGTCTTGATTGAGGGTGAATAGTAGATATGCTTGGAATTAGACGGGGAAGGATTGCAAGCTAGACTTCTTGTTGCAAGCGCTGGTTCTTCATGGATGTATTCAAAAACAGCAGTCTACTCTGCAAATCAATCTACATCCTTGACACCACCCAAAGATTGGACCAGCCCTTACCTCTCCTCTACCTCTTCACTTTTAAAATCTCCTTCTCCAGAGAGGGACTGTTCCTTGGTGGGTGGCATTGTGTCGCAATTCAGGGGTGGCTTTGTGTATCTAGGGGTGGCTTTGCACGATGAGGTACATTACTTTATGTTACGTGAGGTGCGTCCATCGTTTCCATCATTCTCATGCACATGCAAGTACTCCTTTTTGTATGGCAAGAGAGGTCTTGATTCGCCCCGATGGTTATGGCCAAATTTACTCCTCCGTTGCTTGCCAGGGTGGTGTTCAGAGGCATTGGTCTGGGACACCTACAATGTGCAACAGTGTGAGGGATCTTTCTATCATGCATGTAATAAGCCGTAAATGGATCCCGAATGCAAACAACCCCAGTTCACGGACATGTTTCCGGGATTACCTCAAGCCTCCACCTTAAACACACAAATACATTTGGACTTGTCAAGATCCGTCGCATCGCCCCAATATATCAACTCTACCAGTATGAGTCGGATCATCAAGATCTTCATGTGCGAGATAGGTATCCTCCTTATTGCTGTGAGAGAATCCTCTCTTTCATGCCGTGATTCAAGGCAGAATGGACTTCCGGATACTTTGAGACTTGTCTTAACACTTTGCTCGATGCTTGTTGCCGATGAGGGGCTTTAATTTTTCAAGATCAGCCTTGGAGGAACTCTTTTATGCGCATGATGGTCACTTTTCAGCGGAGGACTGCTATGCCGGTGTAGAAACAATGCCTACAGCACATATGCTTATGAATACGCTACTTCACAGTGTAAAGTAAAGTAAAGTAAAGTAAAGTAAAGTACCTTAAGGTAGCGTTTCCTATCCGGCGCTAAAAAGTGCAGATACTAAGGTAAGGTAAGTCAGCTAGTCTCTAGAAACCCATGCAATTACATCTCAGCTTCAAGTCTATTCTAAATGCCTACCTTACCTATTTGCCACTCTAGTTAGGTAGCCTGTTCAGGGAATTCTCCTGTCCCGCACCACAAGCTATCAAGCGAGGTTAGAGGTCTAGGCGATCAGACACACGAGAGTCGAATTTCATCCGGCGAGCAAGATTGGGCTTCCGGCTAGATTCAAATACATTAATTTGTCGCTGAGAGCCGTCCCCAAATTGAGGGTCTTGATAATGCTCAAAATGTTGTCCGGAGGGAATATGAAACCGTTGTAGGAGGCTCAAACACGCACGCGGTATGAGAAAGAAGCGAAATCACTTTACGTACGAATGCATGCCGGAAGCCTTAATTGTTCCGAAATAGAATGTATGATTCTTCTGGTTCTTGTTTTACTGCACAACGAAGATGCTGCAACCCAGGCCAAAGGATAAGCTCAAATCATGTAGGCTGCTGTAACATCGCCGCCGTCACGAGGATGCGTCCTCGTTGACGATATCAACTTTGTAAATAGTCAGTAAGTAGGTAACGAATAAGAGACGCAGACCACCCAAAGGCCGATTGGAGATTGCAGAAGGTCGTTTATTTCTCGCGCCATAAATATGTAAAGAATTTACCGGTAATTTTGGAACACATTCGATACCCGGCTGCGGACATAAATGCGCGATTCTGGAACTTCCAACACATCCCTAATCTGGGCACAGGGCGGAATCTTGTGAGGGTAGGCTTCTTGCACTCCGGGATGGATGTCACCGTTTCAATCTCTGATGTCAAGATCGATGAAGCCCAGTGGGAAGCTGCGCAGACGCCCTTGGAGCCCATCCTGGCCCCCCATCCTAGTGGAAACTACGAGGTTGATGAGAGCGTGAAAGCCTGTAGGATTAGATCGCCAAGTACAGAGGAAACATTGCTAATAGCTGTCAGCTTTCCCTGTCCCCGGTACGAAACTCTTACATGCACAGAACTATGGCGTGTCACGGTGGGGCAAGACGGCAAAAGTCACCGTCGAGTTGCCGTCTGGAGAAGAGAGTAATTATTTCCTAAAGGTCTCGTCACTCGCGATGACAGGTTACGCAATAGCTGATGCCAGCCTATTAGGTTCTCACTTCCGGCGCCTTGGGGAAGCAAATGTGCGAGGGCGAATTCGAATCCCTGAAAGCCTTTCACGCTGTTTCTCCTGGCTTCGTGCCGGAACCTTATGCTTGGGGGAGATTCACCCAAGAGGATCCTGAGGCTTATTTCCTCCTTGCAGAATTTCGAGACGTGGGTAGGCAGGTATGTGCCTTGAGATCTGCAGTGTTTGGACATGCACATGGCGTCGAGAGTTCTTGCACGACTCCATTCCTGGCTGCCCATGACTCCCAAAATAGGCGTTAAAGAATTCGTTCATTTGTTTTTCAACCCAATGGAAACGATTCAATTCCCCACCTTGTGTCACTGTCTCGAAGCTAATCATTGAACAGCCGGCAAGTCCCACAAAGCTCGCAGCTGGCCTGGCCAACCTACACCAACAATCTGCATCTCCAACGGGCAAGTTTGGCTTTCACATGGCTACGTGTCATGCCAAGATTTCCCAAGCCATCGACACTTGGGAGGACTCATGGTGTACTCTTTATACCAGACACCTTGGGCATGTGATGAACTTGGCAAGGCCGATTCTCCAGTGGCCTGAATTCGACGTTGTGTGCAAGCTAACGCTAGAGAAAGTGGTCCCTCGGCTTCTTCTACCGCTGCAGTCCGAGGGACGGGTCCTCAAACCCTGTCTTATCCACGGTGACTGCTGGGATGGTAAGTGATGGCTCCCACTTGAATTGATGATCTTTTGTCTAAGGATTCAAGGCAATACTGCGTTAGATCAGAGAACAGGGGATGTATTTGTGTTCGACGTGTGCTCTTTCTATGGTCATAATGAATACGACACTGGCAATTGGAGGGCACCTCGCCACCGTCTAAGCAACAAGACATATATCAAAGAATATAAATCTCGCTTTCCAGTATCGCCTCCTGAGGATGAATGGGACGCCCGGAATATCCTGTACTCCCTGACGTTCAATATCGGCAATGCGATGTACATTCCAGGGTCAACCCAACGACAAGTGGTCTATGATGATATGGCATTGTTGTGTAAGATGTTTTGCGCCGAGGACCTCATAAGAGACTTGAAGAGTATCGGAATCATGAACTTTAGGATTGAACAGACAGTGGTGAGCATGGATGCTGAAGAAGGGGATCAAAGAATAAAACAAATTGGGGCGGAAGTCACAGACGACAAGTTGAGTGAGGACGGGAAATGCACTGCTCTGGATAGCAACGGGATCAGGCTGTAGCTTTTAGTCGTCAGTCAGTGTGGAAGACTGCAGCTGTAGAATCCTTATTAAATCAAAAATAACCAACTACACAGGTCCTTGGTCTTCGCATCGATATGGATTTATGAGCGCAAACTGTCGCCTCGACAAGGGTCTGCAGATCTCAAAACTACTCGAGTAGCATCCCACATCAGCCATGTCCAAGATTCCTGCCAACAATACCGCCTTCCCACCCATCCGTGCCTGCATCTTTGACGTAGACGGTCTACTAATCAATTCGGAAGATATCTACACCCAGATCTACAACAACATCCTCCACTCGTACGGCAAGCCCGACCTCCCATGGCGCATCAAAGCCAAGCAGCAGAGCAGAGGCCGCGAGGTGATCCACCCGCACCCTCTACATCCACTATGCAACTAACACAGGACACCAAGCCAGGGCATGCTCCAGCTCCTCGACTGGGCCCAACTGCCAATCACCTATAACGAATGGACCGCCAAAGTCAGCGCCCAATACGACCTTTTCAAAACCTGCACCCCCCTCCCCGGCGTCCCCAGCCTCCTCTCCACCCTCTCCTCCCACACCGCTCCGCCCGTCCACATCGCCATCGCCTCCTCCGCCACAAGTAAAACTTTCAAAATAAAAACATCACATCTACCCCACATCACCGCTGCTTTCCCCGAGGGATACCGCGTCTTCGGCGACGACGCGGCGATGACCGAGGCGAGGAAGAAGCCCATGCCAGACGTCTTCTTGCTTGCGTTGGAGAGGATTAATCAGCATTTGGGAGTTGGAGAGAGGGAGGTGCAGAGGGAGGAGTGCCTGGTTTTTGAGGATAGTGTTGCGGGGGTTGAGGCGGGCAGGAGGGCGGGTATGAGGGTGGTCTGGGTGCCACATCTTGAGCTACGAAGAATTTGGATGGGGAGGGAGGAGATGGTGTTGGGGGGGAGAAGTGGGGAGGTGGATGAGGGGGAGGAGGATGGGCAGTTGGAGGGACAGAGCCGTTTGTGGTCTGAGGACGGATGGGCGGAGCTGCGGATGTCTTTGGAGGGCTTTGATTATGATCTCTATGGTATACGTTTGAAAGACGGTTGAAGTTGATGTTGGATTCCTTGCATTTGAGACTGTCCTTTTGGATTGACTGGTGGTCACCGTTGACCTTCTGACGCAGGAAACGAGATCTCGTCGGTATCCCCAAGCTCGGAAAGATTTCCAGCAAAGGAAGAGCGTGGCTGTATGAAAATGGTCCTTCTCATGCAAAGGGTAACAAACCCTCATTCCTCTTCAATATTACCTCAACCGCCGTCAGGATGTTCCTCGGAAGTCTCAGGAGCACAACTTCAAGGCTGAGTTCTTTCTATTGACATTGAGCACGATTCTGAGCTCCCTTTCAATGATGACGGTGCCTGGATATTTCAAACCGAATCTGGCACTCACTGCGACAGGGAAGATGACAGATCCAAGCATCGGACCAGCTCGTATAGACCCGATAAACAGCTTTTGCGCAGGACATTCCTTTCCATTTTGTTGTAATTCGCAACGAAGAGCATCGAGGGCGGCAGCAACAAGAGGGGCGCGAGCCATTCGTGCATTACCCAATTGGGTACCGTAATTCACCTCCACATATCTTGCGCTAGACTCGGCTCGGGCACTGCCGTTCCGTCTCAAACCTTGGTAGCGCCTATAAATGCCCTCGGCCCCGCCAAGTTCGAGATCTCAGGTCACTCTCTCTCGTAAACATACCTTATCCATCCATCAACCATGGCCCCCCTCACACCCTTCAATCCTCCCCTGGGACCTTCCCTCTCACAATGTCATCCTGAGCCAGTGACCCTCCATATGAAAGAGAAGGCCTTCTCCCTCACGGGCGACGATTTCACAGTCAAAACTGTCAGTGGTGTCGACATTTGTAAATGCAAAGGAAAGCTGTTGTCCTTGAGCGATAAAAAGGGTCAGTGATTTGTAAGGTCTTTGTCCTTTGATCTGTTTTACCGTTGGAAAGAAGGAAGGAGAAGGGGGGAAAGGCGTCTACGTGGCGGTGGTCGCTGATTATGCTTGGTGATGTAGCCTTCACCGATATCCAAGGCAATGAGATTTTCGCCCTGAAGAAGAAGCATTTCGCCATCCACAAGACTTTTCATGCGGAAACCCCAAAGGGCCACGAGCTGTTTGTGATTACGAAGAAGTTTACCCGTTAGTGACTGAGTCTTTCTATCTACAGAGTTATGATCGTTACCCGAACCCCTTTCCATCTTCCGACTTCCTCATAATACACGTGGAGCTCTACCCTCTCACCTTTGCCCCCAATCTCCTCTAACAACCCTAGTCCTCACCAACGAATCCACCGTCACCTTCAAAAACGAATCCGACGGCAAGCACATCGAGCTCGACGTCCGGGGCACCTGGTACGACCGCTCCGCCAGTGTCACTTTTGGCGGCGAGCCTGTCGCGCACATCTCGCGGAGCATCTTCAACATGAGGGAGATTTTCGCGGATAAGGATACTGTAAGTTTTTCTTTTCCTTTGCGTACTGGTCGGGGGGGATTTGGCTCATGGTGTTCGGCTTAGTATTTCGTTACTGTGGCGCCGATGACGGATTTGACTATGATTGCGGCGCTGTGCGTGTCGTTGGATGAGGAGGAGGAGAAGAAGTGATGGATGGGCTCGGAGGCGAGACTGCTGGTTGAGTTGGGGTTTAAGGGGTTAAAGTGGTGGTGTTACATTGCGGTAGTGAGCGGGGTGACGAAATCATGAAACAAGATGCTCGACGAGGCACTGGTAGGCGGTTTATAGAAACTTCAAGCCCGAGAAGTGAGTAAGATGCAATTTTCAAGGGAACAGATGCTGCTGACATCTTGAGCAACGGTGCCTATATACGATATTTCATGAGATGATATACGCATCAATCAGTGATGGCCAAAATCCCCTTTCTCTGCAATTGTCTTCTGGCATTGCGCCAGGATGGCAGCTTGGCGTCCAACATCCGCCAGTCGACCAATAACCTCCTTATTACCATCTACAAAGCCATATAAAGCGTAGGGAATCCCAACTTCGCTACAAAACTCCTGGACCAGCTTCTGCGTTCGTCGTAGATTGTGCCGTGGCATCCGAGGGAAAAGATGATGGATAGCCTGGAACTGCAACCCGCCGTGGAAGAAGTCGAGCCACTCTGGGCAGTCCACGTCCATGGTGGTTCGGAGCATCTTCTGGGGGAAGGATTCGTTGATCCCCAGGTCTGCAGTACTCATGGCGAAATGGCTGAGCGTAATCTGTACGTGGAGCGGCGCTGTGATCATGTGGCTGACCATGACAAAGGCGAATCTACCCGCAGCGGTAGGGATGGATTGGTAGACCACTTTGTAGCCGAACCAGTACCAGAAGAAGAACTGGCCGGTAATCTCGAACCATCGATGCCACCATGCGGGGCCCTTCTTTGGCCCCTGGCCCACAATCAGGTATTCCCAGCTCAAGCGGTATAGATTGAATCTTCCAAATAAAAGTATAGGGTAGTAGAGGTAGTGCTGATAGCGTAGCATAAATTTGGCAAAAGGGTCATATGTCATTATACGGTCATGGTATGAGCTTTTTAAAGAGTCGAAAAATCGATGCGAGACGGCGAAAAAGGGCATGTGTTCGATGTCTGGGTCGTGTTCTGGCGAATTCGTAACGATGTGATGCACATTATGACTCCGTTTCCACCATCCTAAGCTGAGACCTCCGATGAAGTCTGCAATAAACATTCCGACCACCGTATCAATCGTGAAGTCGTGCGTTATGCCCATGTGCCCTGCATCGTGGACGGTGAAAACCAATTGGTGCCACAGCATGCCCAGGAAAAGCCCACTGGTGCCATACCAGCCGTGCCGTAGGAGTACAACGAACATGCTGAAGAGGAATATATATCGCGAGAGTTCAATCAGATAGGAAGTGTAGTTGCATTGAAAGAGTCCCTCGGCTCGAAGTCGGTCAAAGAGGAGGCGGTATTTATACACGATATCATCTTGTGTCGCGGGATCTAGCGCTGGATACTTCACAAGGTCGAGATCAATCTCTTGCTGCGTGCGAGCGTCCATTGTCGAGAGCTTGCTCTGGTCGTTGGTTGCAGGCGACTCAATCGACGATAGAGAAGATATCGACGAGACCTCATGTAGTTCCGCATTATTGCTTCGCCGTCGTCGCCTGAAGTCACTCGAGCCATCAATGACATCAAAGAGTGGGGAGTCCGGGGCTGAGCTGCTCCCAATTGAAGAATCTTCGTCTTGGGTATCCTCGTCGGTTGCTTCGAGGGCATCAGAATAGGTCCTGAACTTGCCGCCTTGAATCGGGGGCAGGAAGTTCCTCCATCGTCCCTCGATTCTCCCGATCTGAAACTTCAGCATGTGCTGGCGGGCTTCAAGGGAATGCAGTCTGTCAATGGCTGGATTAGCGAAGCCTTGCCCCAATACTGTACGATTTTTCCGTACGCGTTCACTTCGTCCGTAGCGTCGCGGCCAACCATGTGCATAATCGCCTTTTCTCCGCCTGGATGATACTTGAGCCAAGGATCCACTTTGAGCACGTTGCCGTCAAGAATAATCACTGTCCGGCCATCTGCAATCATGCCCTCGACCTGCCGTCGGGTGAGGACTACATGTTTTTGAGGCATTCGACTGGACAGACTGCTTGCCACAGGCATTGCTGAAGGATTGATCTAAGTCATGAAGATATTTATTGGGGATCGAAGTTGATATATTGTGCAATTGGACACTTTGTGGGCCTTGGATCTGGCTGGTTCAAGGTATTAGGCCCGTGGTATTGGTAGCCGGTACTCAGAGCCAAGTAGCTCAGTGGATTCAAGATGCCTGCCGGCGATCATGCGCAATAGAGCGTTCGTTCAAACACTCCCTACACTCCTCCCAACTTCTCCATCTCAGGCATGATGCCGAGAGAGACAAAATTCTACGACACCGGAGAAAGTTGCTAAGAATTACATGATTCAATCAATTGGTGATGTGAAAATCGCTAGATTGTAGTGGGAAGGACCTTCGCAGCTTCATCTGTACGCCCTATTACCACCCAGTCTATCCGACTTGACCTTTCATAACCTTGCAGTCGGTCATCGTATATTCTGTTTCACAGCCTATCAAACCTTTTGCTTGTATACTTAATTCCTCAAATCAACATGGCAACCGTAGATGCTCTTGCTCGAGAATGGCTACGCTTGGACAGGGATGAAGCCACGAGAACAGAAATTCAGGAACTTGTCAAACAAAGAAATGTCAAGGAACTAGATATTCTTCTCGGCTCGAGGCTCACATTTGGAACAGCTGGCCTCAGAGCGCGAATGGGAGCGGGCTTCTCACGACTCAACAGCTTGACCATCATTCAGACATCCCAGGGTCTAGGTCAGTATCTGCTACAAGAAAAGGCCTCAGCAGCTACGGCAGGAGTAGTCATTGGATATGACGCCCGCTACAACTCCAAGAAGTTTGCAGAACTTGCCGCCGCCGCCTTCATTGCCAAAGGTATCCGAGTTTTGTGGTACGAGGCTCCTGTTCACACTCCAATGGTGCCTTTCGCTGTGAAGCAATTTCATGCTGCCGCTGGCGTCATGATAACTGCAAGCCACAACCCCAAGGATGACAATGGCTACAAAGTCTATGAATCGAACGCATGCCAGTAGGTGCTTTTATTGTGATTTTTCCGTGACTCGTACCCCATTTCCGGCAGTGAGTGCTACTTGGAAATGGAAAAATGGCTCGACCCTCGTGAGCCGTTCCTAAGGTCAAGCATTGACCTCGAAGAAGGACTACTGACCTGATGAATTCACCGTAGGATCAACAGCCCAGCGGATGCCCAGATTTCAGATGCAATATTAAACAATCTAGAACCAGTGACCTGGGACATCAGTAGCAACGGACAATCTGAGCTGCTTACCCCAGTGCTAGACAAAATAGAGGCAAGCTACCTTCAAGCGCTACATCATTATATGGGAGCTTCCCCAGGAGAGAGTGGCCTTTCTCTGGATTTCGTATATACTCCTATGCATGGCGTCGGTCTCGTCCCCATGGAAGCTATGTTGAAGGCGCTAGGCAGCCGTGACCGCATGGTAGTGGTCCAAGAGCAAGCCCAGCCTGACGCCGAATTTCCTACTGTAAGATATCCGAATCCCGAAGAAGCTGGAGCTCTCCACCTAGCAATGGCAACCGCAGACCAGCAAAATGTACGATTGATCCTTGCCAATGACCCCGACGCAGATCGGTTTGCTGTCGCCGAGAAGCTGGATGACGGGTCCTGGCATCAATTCACGGGTGATCAAGTAGGGATTCTCCTCGCGAGTTACCTGGTCAAAGCGGTAAAGCCGGGAAACTCGGGTGATGAGTGGATGTTGACGACAGCGGTATCTTCCCAGATGCTTTCGGTGCTCGCAGAAGCCCAAGGCCTGGCGGTCGAAGAGACCCTCACCGGTTTCAAGTGGCTTGGAAACCGAGCACTAGACCTTGAGGGTAAGGGGAGAAAGGTGCTTTTTGCCTACGAAGAAGCACTAGGTTATATGATTCCTGACATTGTCTATGACAAAGATGGGATCTCAGCCGCTGCCATTTTCCTGCGTGCTTGTAAGAACTGGCCATCATGTTCTCCGTGGGCTAAACTTGAAGAGTTGTATAGGGACTATGGCTACTTCCATACGATCAACACGTACTGGCGGTCTCCAGATGTGACAGCAACGTCTGCAGTGTTCAATCAAGTGCGTCGGCTTGGGAACCCTCACCCAAAGATCGTCGGACAGAGGGCTGTAGTCCGCTGGCGCGATCTGACCATAGGGTATGATTCCATGACCGACGACCACACACCTGATTTGCCCGTGTCAAAAAGCAGTCAAATGATCACCTGCTGGGTCGAAAAAGCCGATGGGGCTGACGAAGGAATCCGCTTCACGGTCAGAGCATCTGGGACTGAACCTAAGATCAAGATCTACTTGGAATGCCACAGCAATGATCGAATGTCTGCCGAAATAGGAGCAGCCCAGATGCTAGAGCGTATCAAGCTGGAGTGGTTCAATAATCCTTGCCTAATCATGGAGAAGAAGCCCTGACTTTGATCACGTCAGACGGTCTACTACCGGAGCAAACAGTAATTTCCGTTTGGCTTCAAACCCGCACTTCTTCCCTGATAATCGGCAACTTCGAAGTAGCTAGTACTTGGCTTATTCATGTGCTCCGAGAATCCCGGGAGGAGCGTCCTGCAAAGACCAAATAGAAGACCTTTGACTTGCCTGTTTGGCTTGCAACCGCAGCAAACCACAATTCTGTGGGACCCAGTCTCCTTCAATAAGCAAGAGACTGGAAGACGGACCTATACGCATGTTTGTCCACGCGTTTGCCAAACACTGATTAGCCGCCTAACGTTGTCACGAGAAACAATCGCGTTGACGCATTTTGTATAAAACCCAGGAGGTATCCATTCACCACTACCATTCTCCACAAAACCCAACTCCAACCTGACAGAATTCCCTTCTCAGCCTGACAAAAATCCCCTTCAACATGTCCCACCACCCCTTCGACCGTCCCCGCTCCACCCGCCCTCGCATCTCCGACCACGCCCCCGAATACCCTCCCACTTCTTACAATCAAGCCCACCCCTCAAGCCGCCATCGCGGACATGGCTCGTCAATCATACCCATGTCGACGTCGCACCCTTACTCCGCGCACCATGAAAATAAGTAAGTCCCCCCTCTCCATGCCCTCGCTCCGTGAGATTTACAATATCCAGCAGTGGAAGCAGCAATCGTCGACCAACGATTGCTCGCCAGCGCTGCGGAGGAGGCTGCGGAGGAGGCTACCGCGGCAACTTCGGCTGTGGTGCGGGGGAGTGGGGCGGGGATTATTACGAGCCGGTGATGGAACGTCCGCGGCGGGAGTTGTATGGGATGGGTGGGAGGAGGACGTATGATGTTGATGAGCGGGATGACTGGTGATTGTGTGCTGGGTTTGTGTTTTATCGTCTAGGTTAGGGCGAGACAGGGTATGAAGGATGATTCCGTTCAAGCAGCGAGGACTATGGACAGCATGTTAGAATGGCACACTTCAAGACCCACCCATTGATTTCCACAAGAGTGTAAAAGTGGAAAAGGCTTTACAGAACGCTATTTACAAGATCCCCAGTCCAATCACTCTCTTCTTTCCCGCATTCTCCACCGCCCACCCTAATAATGAATCGCCTTCGAATACGTCGCCATCGCCGCCTCCTTAAACGCCTCGGCCAACGTCGGGTGGGCGTGACTCGTCCTCCCGACATCCTCGCTCGACGCCCCGTACTCAATCGCCAGCACCCCCTCCGCAATCATCTCCCCCGCATTCGGCCCCACGATATGGATCCCCAATATCCGATCCGTTTCCGCGTCCGCCAAAAACTTGACCATGCCCTCCGTCTCCAGATTCGTCTTCGCTCTCGAATTTGCCGAGAACGGGAAACTTCCCGCTTTGTACTTCACCCCTTGCTCTTTCAGCTCCGCTTCATTCTGCCCTACCCATGCGACTTCCGGGTGCGTGTACATGACGGAGGGAATGGCGTTGTAGTTGACGTGGCCGTAGCCCTTTTTGACGAATTCGACGGCCGCGACGCCTTCTTCTTCAGCTTTGTGCGCGAGCATGGGGCCGAAGGTGCAGTCGCCGATGACGCGGATGTGGGGGAGCTTGGTGCGGTATTGTTCGTCGATTATGAGACGGCCTTTGTTGTCGACTTCGAGGCCAATGTTTTCGAGACCAAGACCGGCGGTGTAGGGGCGGCGGCCGATGGCTACGAGGACGACGTCGGCGTCGAGCTGGGGGATGATTAGCGAGGGACTCGTAGCACGGGTTAGAATAGAGATGACTTACGGTCTCTGATTTGCCGCCCTTTGCGGCTTCGACTTCGAGCTTCACGCTCTCACCGCTAGAATCGCCTGACAGAACTTTGGTGCCGAGTTTGAACTTCATTCCTTGCTTTTCCAGGATCTTTTTAGTGGTTTTTGAGATCTCGGCGTCCATGCCTGGACCTCCGATTTGGCCCAAGAATTCGACGACTGTAACCTCAGATCCTAACCTTGACCAGACGGAGCCCTGAGTTCCTACAATTAGCATGCTGCGTCAACGTTCGGCATGCAGCCTGGATTACCATCTCAAGACCAATTATACCCCCTCCGATCACCACCATTTTCTTGGGCACCGAATCCAGCGAGATTGCCCCCGTACTCGTAACGACCTTCTTTTCGTCTATTGTAAGGCCCGGAAATGGCGTCGCTTCACTGCCGGTAGCAATGAATATATTCTTTCCCCGCAGTGTCTGCTCCCCACCATCTATTAAATTGACCTGGACCTCGTTCTCCCCAGAGAATGCTCCTGCTCCTTTTATGTACTCGACCTTGTTCTTCTTGAACAAGAACTCCACTCCTTTCGTCAGGCCGTCCACCGAGGTGTTCTTTGCAGCCATCATCTGTTTCAGGTTGAGCTTAACATCGCCGACGTCTATACCTCGCTTTTTCGTATCGTGTAGGATTTGATGGTACATGTGAGAGTTGTTGAGGAGGGATTTTGAGGGTATGCAGCCGACGTTTAAACATGTTCCGCCTAGAGCACCACGCTTTTCTATACAGGCCACCTGGTCCCGTATGAGCCTTCAAGTGCTTGCAGTATCAGAAGCAAGGTGCGAGCTACCTTCATGCCCTCCTGTCCTGCTTTTATGGCGGCGACATAGCCGGCAACGCCCCCGCCGATGATTATCAGATCATGCTCCGCTATTGATGGTCAGCAAGCTCCACGTACTAGGCTTTTCTAATACTCACAAGCTTCTGTTGCATAGCCCCGACTTCTGCTGGTGTGTAGACAGAATCCGGTTGATTGAAGGGTACTTGAGCAGGTCAGCGGTCTGCTGACGGACCTTGATGCGCCCTTTGGGATCAGGGTGCGCATCATGGCGAAGACAAGTATGGAGAGAGAGGAAAGGGGTGTGAAGGAGGGACTGAGGTAGAGTAGTAGTAGCAGCCAATGTGTTAGGCGACGGCGATGAAGGAAGAATAGAATGACAGCTTCAAAATAAGTATCTTCGGCGATCAAGCTCGGCTAGTATACATGCCGGCTCGGCTAGCGGCGGTGAGCCCCAACTTCAAGCCCTCACATGTTCAGCTTTTCTTCTCACGAGTCAACTACCAACTCAGTTGCACATGGGGGCGGTTTGATGTTACGATAAAGCTTCCGGGGAGGACGAAAGCTTGCAGTACCATCTATAAGCTTTCTACCATATGCCAGGAACCATCTTCCACCTCACCTTCTCCGTTGCCCTCTTCCACTCCTTTCCATACGATCGATTCATATACTCCTCGAGGACGCGCACAGACGTGCCACACAAGATGTAAGCGAACATAGCCAGTGCCAATAATCCGAACCCCCAGCCGCCGGCTGCAGTCGCGAACGCTGTTCTCCAAATCGTAAACCCGAGGAAGTTGGGGTGTCGGACAAGACCCCAGACACCTCCCGTGTACACTTTGCCCCTGTTCTTTGCGTCTTTTCGAAAGAGATATTTGCTGTGATCGGCTATAACGTGGAGCCCGAGACCGGCAACAAAGACAATTGGCGTCCATTTGAAAACCGTAGGTGACCAGGTTGGATTGCGGGATTGAAGATACACAAAGAGAAACGCATGAACGGCGTCGAAGAAGTTTACTTGCCTTTAGGTTTTCCGAGTCAGTAGATCATGGTAAGATTGGCAATAAAATAGATCCGACGAGCACGGCCGTTCCCCATGGCTCAACCCGCAGTCAACAGGAACCGAACCGGGAAAGCAGACTCACGTAGTAACCTGGATCGATCCACCTTGTCCGGTCATCGGAAATTTCTCGCGCCTCCATATGGTGTTATACATGATGAACGTGACAGACGGGAGAGCCGCACCGAGGAATATCATCGCGGAGTACGACGGCAAGCCGAGAAACTGCTCGATCCAACGCAGCAGGGCATCCGGAAAAAAGGGGACGGATAGGCCGTCTACCGGAGGAGGTCGAGATGGGTAAGCTGAGGGAAACCTCGAGAAGACTGATAGAGCGGACGTTGGTGCCGCCAGAAGTGAGTAGAAGAGTAAAGGTACCACGGTACGAACAGCAACAAAGAGAGCGGCGCCCGCCGCGCTGCCACCGTAGTCACCTCGGAATGGAAAGAAGTCCATCGGCTCCAGCGGAGGCGGTGCTGCAGTTTTCAACGCCATATGTGGGTGTATTTATGAGACTTCTGCGGAGAGGAAATTGAGTGTTATACGTCGCACAAGGGTACGGAAGTTCCCGGAGAATAGAGGGTACTGAGAAGTCATCCGAGGTTTTGATTACAATGTCTGTATCTAGAGGGCAAGCGCTAATTGGGCTAATCATGGCGCCAGCTGAGGTTGGTTCGGCCCAGGAAGCAGATCCCTGTATCCAGAACAGCTAATACTCTCCAAAAGCAGCTATCAATTCTCTCTCTTACCATTCTCCTTCCACTCCTCCACCAACCCTCTGTAATCCGCTTGACCGTAACTTCCCCCAAACACCTCCCCCAACCATCCCCACCCCTTCCGCCAATTCCTCAACCCCAGATCCTGCAGCAGCATATCGAAATACGGGATCCCTTCGAACACCACGTCCGGATGCCTAGCACCATACCCATACGGCATCCTCCACTTCCCCCAGCGTTGAAGGAGCGCCGTGTCGTACATGATATCCTCTGTCGTCCCGAGCTGTCTGACCGCAACGCCTTTCTCATCTCCAACCATTTGCTCCAGCCTCAGCTGTCTCCGAGACTGGCTGATGGACTTTACAGGTCCGAGCCTACCCAACATGTACGCGTAGGCCCAGATGCTGCTGATTTCCGATCTGACCGCCGCCTGAAATTGGGTGACTACGCCCAGGAAGACAAGGTCCCGAGTCGGCAGCGAGGGCGGCGCGATGCCTCTCCAGAGCCGCCATGGAGTGAACGTTCGACGAATCTCTTCCCCTTGTTCAATCAGCGACTCCTGGTCCATCGCAGGCGCAGTTGCCAGCTTTGGGAATCTCTCGAGAATCTCGACATCAGCACGTGCGTCCATCTTGACCCACATCTCCTCTTGTGTTTTCGTATACCCTGCACTTGGCAGGCCTAGGTCTGCATGAATCTCCTTTGGCCGGAATTCGATACTGGGTATCCATTTCCACCCTCGACTGGCAACGAATGCATCGGTTTGTATCGAAGTCCCGTCCTCGAAGCCTATTGTATTTTCCGCTTCGAGAGATTTGATGTCCTTTCTAATCACTGCCACTTGACCATTTCTCACGAATTCGTAGATATCCTTTGGATAGTTTAATATTCCAATGCCCACACCATACCAAAACAATGACTGATCTGGTACCAAACCCTTTGTGGTTTCGCTTTTCAATATGCCGCTCTGCTCAAGAGTATCAGATGTCATCTTCGCCCAGAAAGCATCTACAAACCATCGACCCCAAATTGTGCAGTGAAGCAAACTCCGGACAAATCCAAAGCCATCTGCATCCCCCCAAACGCATGGAGAAAGCCATGTCAGCGGCCGTGTTGTGGTTAGCTTTTCGAGCCAACATCTCAGAGGACCGATGTAAATATGTGGTGGTGCCATATATGTTGGGCCATGGCCTGAACCCCGCACAATCCAGTTCACGCATTTGCCATGGGTTGCCATCAGGTAGACGGCATCAAAGGCAGCCTTTCCGCCACCCAAGACCGTTACATTCTTGATGGAGCTGTCTTCATATATTCGGGGTGCTTCGCGAGCGAAGTCCCCAAAATTGACGATTGGCGCAGTGAATTTTTCCCTACCCTTGATGTTGATAGGAACAGGAGTCGACATAAGACCGGCAGCAACAACGAGCTTGGAGCATGTAATGGTCCGTTGTGCTGGTGGCGGTCCAAGAGGCTGTCCTTTTGACCAGGCGGTCTCGAGCTCCAGTCTCCACCCCGCTTGTAACTTTTCTGCAACCATAACCTTTTGGCCGAAGTCGATTCGCCTCATCAAGTCATGCTTCTCAGCATATCGACGGAAGTACTCATAGAGAACCTCACCAGGGATATGCTCTTCGTTCCTTACGCCAAGCGCATCGTCCATAGGAAAGTCAGTGAACTCGTAAGTCCCACGCAGGTTGTTTGACATGAGGCCAGGGTATAAATTCTCCTTCGCCCAAGTACCACCAACTGACTTGTTTGAGTCTATGATTAACAGCTTGAGCTCTGGGTCCAACTGCAGGAAGATCCTGGCTGCGGCTAGACCTTGAAGGCCTGCTCCAATTATGACTATCCCATAATCGAACTCCATGGTGAAGACTTCATAAAAACAGATGGCTTTCGTAATGTTGATGGTATCAATGAATCTGAGAAGCGAGGCAGCTAATGTTTTCCAGGGAAAGGTGGATCCAATCACGGGCGTGAGAGCAAGATGTGCATTGTTGAATGTGTGGGGAGCAGAAAACGGCGGGTTGCGATTTCGGAGGAAAGGAAAGATGGGGCATCATTGATCGCTTCACGCTTGCATATGCAGTCATCCTTGTTTACATAGCGCTAGTCGGCAGTCGCGTTCTGGTGGGTTGTCACAACGGACAAAGCATCGCATGCCACCTTACATCCCCTTTTCACTACTGCTTGATCCGTCTTGCTTCCAGCAAAGTCAGTCTTACTGACTACCTTCTTCAGGAAATACCGTAAGCCGCTGGCCATCTCAGGAATCTCTTTGGGTCTAAGGAAGATGTCCAATAAGACTTTTTCGTTCTTGCTTTTGTCTGAACTCTGTTGGGAATGGAGGATGGTTGTGAAGAGTAGTATTTCCACAAATGTTCGAGTCTCGGCTTGCAAATAGGCAAGATTGAGATTCTATTCAAATTAGTGTGAATACTTTGTTGCATCACAGCAAGATCGAGCACACCTTGAGGACACCGAGTCCTAAGCCGCCTTCTGCAATCAATACTCCGAACAGCTTTGCTAGGTTGACCAGGCTTCTCAGCCCAAGCTTGCCTTCATTCTCTTCGTCAGATTCTTTCGCATCGTCTTCACCTTCACCCATCTGCTTGAAGAGATCCCACAGCGAAAACTGGAATGACATCTTGAGCTTCTTGTCTGAGCATACGCGCCTCGATAAAAATGTATAATACGGGTTGTACACCTTTTCGGCCCCTGCACAATGTATCAACACCTTTGATATTTCCGATTCCTGGCTCCTTTTAAGACGTAGTTTCATCAATCGAATGTACGCATCATTGTAATCTGTCGCAGACATGACAGCGATGAAGATCGAGCGCCTTACATCGGTGTTCATCCGTTGTTCTTTCGCAAGTTGTATTAGATCGGCAGCAGTGTCGTCCGTATTGATCTCTCTACTGTTCGTTCCAAGGACAGAACTGGGTTGTTCATTTCGCTTGCCACCATCTGGATCGCCATCTTTGT
Organism: Parmelia sp. 050094; assembly: GCA_018257885.1. Classification (NCBI taxonomy): domain Eukaryota; kingdom Fungi; phylum Ascomycota; class Lecanoromycetes; order Lecanorales; family Parmeliaceae; genus Parmelia; species Parmelia sp. 050094. Next base: position 120,486 of record JAEUBB010000051.1, read on the forward strand.
AGCTTGCTCCCACTAGCCACCATTTACCTCTTTTCTCAGTCTGACGGAGATCTTTAAGCCCAACTCTGAGTGGCTCGCTTGCTCGAATGTTTCTCTGATTCAAAGACCCAAGGGTTTTTTTCATTCGAATCGTGTGCTCAGATGTAATAGCCGAAGCAGCAACGCCTGTCTTCATGCGGTTGTTCTTAAGATTGTTGATCGTCTCGATCATGAACTTTGTTCGAACAGAGAGCTTCTCTACCCCTGAGACGGCTACTGCAGCCTGCAGCTGTAGTACGATTTCTTTCAGGGAAGACGGATCGTCTTGTCTTAATTGCGGACCCGAATTGCGAATGATCTTTAGAAGTAGCTCGGTATTTGTCTCGGACAAATCATTGAGGAAAAGACGAATGAAATCATAGATTAGATTGCTACCAATAACCTGGAGGTTATACAGCTCCGCCATCAAGCTCATTAGGTTGGTCAGCTTCTTGCTTGTGCTATCTCGATCTGTATCCAAATGGTAGTTCTTACTGAAGTCCTCCTCGATCATCTGGATGGCTTGCGCACCAAAATCCGTTCCCACTACTTTGTATACTGCAGCAATGAAGCCCGCATGTAGGATAATGAAGGTATCTTGCAAAATGGTAGGATCAGAGAGAAGTCCCATCAACAAGTCAAGCAGCATGGTAGTGACGTGCTGACGAGGATGATCACGATAGATATTTTCCATCTCGCCAAGAATAGATACAAGGTTGGCTTCAGACAGCCGATTCAAAAGACCTTGTATCTGTCGCCTTAGTTGCGAAAGGTCTTCTGATCCTGCGGCATTTTGGTTTCGTAATGACGGTGGAACATACTTCCCAATCCCTGTAATTTCGGAGGAGGTCGTAGGGGCAACATAAGGATTTTCCCGCTTCCTTTTTATAGTCATAGCTGGCAATGGTGGCTCATCTTCTTCGCCGAATGACTCGAACTCGTCGTCTTCGTCTGTGTCAAATTGGCCTTGCATTTCTTCTTCGTCCTCTTCTCCATCAATCTCATTACTTACAACACTTTCTTCGTCCTCATCTTGTGAAGTCACGCTGCTGCTGCTGGGATCCTCGAGAATTGACTTGTCCACCTGTGCTTTCTGTCTCTTTCTCTCCAGCCATTCATCCTCTTCGCTTCTCTTTCTCTTCCCTGGCCGGCCTTCATTCAAGTCCACAGCATCATCAATGCCCTCCAGCAAAGAGTCCAGGCCATCGTCTTCGAAGGATTTGGGAAGTTTCTTCTTTCCCTTGACCCCAAGCGCCTTCTCCAAGGCTGCAATCTCCGCATCATCAGCCGCAAGCTTGTCTTGGAACCCTCGTGACAGTTTCTTCGCTGGAGGCGGAGATGGCGACAGAGGCTTTGCTTGAGGTCTTCCCTCCAATGGCTTAGACTTCTTCAAGATCGAAATTGGCGCTTCAGGCTGCTCAGAGGTCCATTTGACCTTGGTCTGCTCGACAACGGTAGGATGTTTGAATGTTGGGCTTTCATTCTTAGGACTGAGTCGTCTCGCCGAGTGCTGCACGTGTTTCGCCGGGGCATGAGCCAATTTTTTCTGCACTCTAGCAGCTTTCCTCTGCTCTTTCCTATTCGCAGGGCCGCTGCGTCGCTTCCGAACGCCGCCATTATCCCCACCAGAGAGTCCAAGCTCCTGGAGTAGTTGCTGCGGGAGCTTTGCAGTATTGTGAGTGGGTTGGGGCATGGCAGTGATTCTGTAAAAGCCAGCTTAAAACTCATATGGTCATGGCTTTTGCCGGACTTAACAAAGACCTTTAGCGAGCGAGCGCCAAGACTTTTGACATGCTCACACAAAACATTGGGCTGCAGTCTGCCAATTCTACATCTTCTACATCGATAACAGCCTTTCATCACCTTACCGAACCCAGCTGTTCAGGTCGTGATTGGCAGAACCATAACCCTTAGAATATTCCATTCTCCACCATCCCACCATCCAGCGACATCTCCAAACAACATGTCATACCAAAAGCCCGAGAAGGACTTTGGCGAAGGACCCGTACGTTCTCCCCTTTCCTCTCCAATCTGAACAACCATCTTGACAGAACCACGACACTAAACACCGCTCCTGTCCCTCTTTACAGAAAATCCACAAAATCCGCATCACCCTCACCTCGCGCAAAGTGCAGAGTCTCGAAAAGGTTTGCCAGGAGCTCATCGAGCGCGCCAAGAGCAAGGACCTCCGCGTCAAGGGCCCCGTCCGTCTGCCGACTAAGATTCTGAAGATCACGACGAGGAAGACGCCTTGTGGTGAAGGGAGCAAGACGTGGGATACGTATGAGATGCGCATACATAAGCGGTTGATTGAGTAGGTTTTGCCGATGCGGGGGGGGG
>JAEUBB010000051.1:122866-147511 GCA_018257885.1 Parmelia sp. 050094
GTTGAGGTTACGATCGCTGCTTAGGAGATGGACGGGATGAGGTTACATGAATCTGTCCTAGACGACTGAGGCATGGGAATGCGGTTTTTTCGATGCAGCTGACATGAATAATCTCAAAGTAGCCGCACTTGCAGCATTGAAGCCGTTTCTGCAAACTTGGTCGACAGTAAGCTCATGCAAACACGTTCTACTCAATGGCTTTCTGTCAAGTATTTGACTGAAATTCTCATTTGCGATCCGCTCCATGGTATCTAATGCAAAAAGATCAAGGCAATAACGAGGCTTAAAAATCCCAACTGCACCACTCCCTCTTTGGTGGGAGAGCTGGCATGATCCCATCCTTGAATGCGCCAGTCTGTTTCAAATGTCTGTAATCTTCTTTCGTTGCCTCGTCATACGCCTCATCATGCAAGTCTGCAGTCTTCGTGAAGACCGGGGGTCCATCGGGAAACCATATTCTCTGCCAGTTACCATCATTGCTCTTGTAGCACGGCTCGTCATCGAAGTATCTCACGGCCATGCCCTTCCAGCTCATTAACTTGTCCTGTGCATCCTTTTGAACCTGAACAACGTTCGTCCCTTGTCCAGTTGTGATACCGACACCTGCCTGGGTTGCTGCTGGACCAGTAGATGGTTGTGCTGTATTAGAAGGGCGGAAAGGTTGGCCAAACGCGGGAACGGGTTGATTAGCACTGAAAGCCCTGCTCTGCGCAAATGAAGTTGGTGCCGCAGTTGAGGGCTGGTTTAAGGTGGCTGTAGTCGAAGGTGCAGTAGGCTGAGCGAACGGATTCGGTGCTGCTGTTGAGGTCTGTGGGAACCCACCAGTAGTTCCAGAAATTGCAGGTTGACCAAAGGCAGGAGAGGGATTCGATGTCGAAGGCCTTCCAAATACGCTCGGTTGCGACGGAGTTGATGGCTTTCCGAATGTGGAGGCATGAGTGGGAGCCAATGGCTGACTAAAGGGATTTTGGGCTGCTGATGATGGCTGCGGGAGGAGATGTGGTCCCGACGGTTTGCCGAAGGCATTGAGTTGTTGTTGCGGGGCTCCGAAAGGACCCGGGGCCGAAGGCTGGCCAAATGCAGGGCCAAGTATCGAAGGTTTACCGAAACTCGAGGATGGCTGCCCAAAGCTTGTTGGTTGGCCGAGTGATGAAGCTTGGCCAAAAGCCGAAGGCTGACTTGGCTGACCGAAGGTTGGTGCTGACGGCCGGCCAAATGTGGAGGCAGGTGCAGAGGGTTGACCAAAGGTCGAAGTAGTTGTGGATGATTGGCCGAACGAAGTCACTGAAGGTCTACCGAATGCTGATGGTGCAGAAGGTTGACCAAGAGACGAACTTGAAGGCTGGCCGAAGGTCGAAGTGGTTTGCTGGTTCGGAGTTGACGTTTGTAGTTGAGTCGGGATGGCGCCCTTTGCTTTACAGACGTCCAGTCGATTAGGGTGCTCATTCTGTCCATCAATCATGTACTTGACTGCTCCGTCAACGTCGTTGAGGGCAGTCTGAATCTGCTGCTCTGCATTATTCACTAGCGCTTGAGCCTCTTGGATAGCTTGTTGCTGGTTGCCATGAGCAGTTAGCTCGTAGTGATGGAGCCGTAGCTCTTCGAAGCTCTGTTCTCGCGGATGACCGCCGAACAGTTGCAGAGGTGCATCCCTTCCGGGACCGTAGGCGGAAAGAATCCATTGAGGCCGCTCTTTTGACAGATCATTGATTATGGTATCCTTGTCAAGCTTGTACCTACAGACAGATTCAGCTATACCATCCACCTATGGAACTCGACTGTCTCACGGTAATTCTCGTGTAGTTGAGCCGGCTAGATAATATTGTCTTAGTAGCGGGTTCATAATGATGGAAATGCAATGGAAGAAGCAATGTAGGCGTTGATGCACTACTTGGTAGAGCAAGTGGGAACAGTGTTACTACGCGGCACTCTCATTTTCCAAAGGTCAAAGAGAAAAGTGTTATCTCCTGTGCACCTATTTGAGCAAATAAATTGACTGGTTCGTACCTCGAAGAGGGTTTGGGCCTCCTTGGGAGCCCGGATTGTTTTGCAGAGGGGCGTACTGGTTACGTGAAATAGCATTTGTCTTCCTTCCAGGATGCTCGAACTTGCACTGATCTTTGATGGCAGTCAGACGTTGAGGTCGGTGCATTTAGTGACTTTCATACGATACTTACCTCCATATCTGCAGTTCCCTTGTAGGAAAAATTTGCATACCACCATACCTATCGTCTCACCGCAGCCGCGACAATCATTCGAGCATCATTTACAGCCTATCTGAGCTTTATAACATCTATCATCGGGATCCGCTGTCATCTAACCCCAGTAGCTGAGACAGTGTTAGAGGGTCGACGTCGTGCATGTCTGCGAGGCTTGGCGCCATGATTTCCGTCTTGGCAGCGAGGCAGCCTTGCAATTATCCCAACCCACCAAGAATTGGGATTGGAACATATCCTATTTAGACATTATCCGATTTTTAGACATGATATTTCATCTTCATAGACATGGCGATATCTAAAGTGTCATTCAATCCTCCCTTCTACCCACAACTTTTGATCCTTGCCCCGACAGTATCTGCAAACGCCTTCCCATGATGCCGTATATACAAATCGCACTCACTCCTTTCTCCCAAAAAGACATTGCCATCGACAGGGTATCCGCGCGTAAATGACGAAAACGCCGCCTCCGTCGGCAATACCTCATCCAGAGTACATGTCGCGTCCGATCGTTGGTGTTAGTAGTATAGTCGCAAATGCGATGAATTCAGAGCAGATAGACATATAGCTGAGATTCGAGAATGTTTATTGGTGGATGAATAGGATTATATCCAGGTGTCCATCGTTGCCGTGGCGGATAGCAAGGATGGCAGGATTGAAATTATGGCGTAGGTAGTAAGGCAGAATTAGGAACGTGTTGCGCAAGGTTTGTGAGTTGATACAGGCGGTGGATTGGGTATGACATCTTTCAAATTTCAAGTTTGGCGCCCACATGGGCAGGATCCGAGACATGTGATGGGGCTCATGGCGTAGCAGGTCGATTTAGAGGGGCCAGAACTGCACGCTGCGGGACGGCCGGTGCTTGCATCTGAGCCTGTTGCTGAGGCTGCGCACCAGCCCGTGCTTGCAACTGGGTCTTCAAAAGAGCTGCCGCCTTTTCCTTCCTCGCCCTCCTCTCCCTTTGTTTCGCTTCCTCTTGAGGATCTGGCTTATAGCCACCAAACAGACCCCAAAATCGTCGAACTTTTTCTAGCCCCACCACACCTACCATCGCAGTGGTCTCCATCTCAGAGTCCCTCAGAGCGGCTTCATGATTGAACCAGGGATCTTCAGAGAAGATAAATCGTTGGCCGAAAATGACTGGGTGCATACAGTTCTCGAGGACATAGAAATTGACTTTGACTCCTTTGTCAGGGGTGTCACCAAAGCTCCATTCGACATCGATTTGTCCGAGCATGTCGCCCCGTCGACCGTCGGCGTATTTGACATGCTGTTCGCTTGTAGGCAAGGGCAGAATGTTGAGTTTGAGACGGTTAGCGTAGTCGATGGACATCAAGTTCGCTTCACAGCCTGTATCGAGCGACGCGAAGGTGTCAGTGGTGTTGATACGTCCAAGAACTAATTGGCGGAGGCATTCGTCTTGTCGCGCTTCATTAACGCCTTCGCTGAGAAGGTGGCCAGGAGGAAGGTCTGAATCAGATGGCTTTGTCAGCTCAAGACGATGCCGATGTTTGCTCATTGTTTCAGTTTGTCGCAGGAAGCAGTTGCCGATGATGACACCCTTGGAACAATTTTCCACGACGCAGAACCATTGGGGATGCTTTTCGCTTTCATCTTTGAACATCCATGAGAGGTATATCTTTCCGATGCATGGTATCGGCTGGCCATCCGGGGCAACCAAGAGTTTATCTGTGGACTCGGAAACGGGGCGTACCGGAATGGATGGAAAGAGGCTTTGGACCAAGTTTTTGTCGATTACATTTTGGGTGGATCCAGTGTCAGGCAGAGCTTTCACGCATATAGTCTCTATGGTGCCTGGAAGTTGGAAGACTGGGGTTGGTATAGGGCTCCTTTGGCTAGTAATTGGCGTATTGAGCTGCTGGGTCTGTTCCGAAGGCCGAGAATCGTGAGAACCGAGAGCGTTGTTCAGTCTCACTAGATCCGATACGACCGAGCTGAAACTTGGCGAGCGGGCTCTTGTCGATGTCCTTCTGCTTCTGGGCGGGGGTTGTAGCACTGGACCAATTGCACTCATCGCATCTTTACCAGCTTTGATGGAGCCGTCACGAGCTTGCGAGGCCGCCAATGAGAAGAAGTCCTGCATGGGAGGCTTGTGATATACATAACGATCTCGTAGGGCAGTCCATCTAAGCTGTGCGCTTATGGAGCGGAGTTCCTGATGCATGATCGTATAGGAGGCTGGTGACATCGAGAGACTTCTTAAGTACCGAAATCGTTCTTGCATAGTAAGCCTGTCAGGGCCGTCGACAAGTCTGGGGATCATACGTTCTTGGCGTTTGCTCGTTGTTTGGCCCTTGCCGTTGGGCATAGTTACGACTGGCTTGGCTGCTGAACGAAGACTACCAAACCCCGATTGGCGCTCAAGGTCCGGCTCCTGGAGCATATGGAAGACAACATCGCAAAGGCCGCCACTGAAACGATGTAGTTGTTTTCCAAACCACAAGACTCGACGGTGAATGCGGTCACAGATATCGTGATGACCAGTCAGATGGGAAATCATGATTGCAGCACAGGCTATGAGATCAATCTTCCAAATGGAAGTGATGGCTTGTTCTCGCAGCAGCACGAGCATGGCGGTGGACCTAAAGTTCCTTGCCTGGAACCTGGCATACAGGGATAGCGCCGCACACAGGATGTAGACCAAGGCACAGAGCTCGAGGAACATGGTCTTGTACCTAGCGCAGGTTGAACGGGTGGCCGAAAAGAGTTGCTCGTCTCTTGGCCATAACAGAAGCAGGAGCCCCAGGCTCAGCACCACCAAAGATATAACGAGAGGAGGAGATGTCAGACCGAGATAGGTTCCGAGTATGGTGGAGCATAGACATGTGAAGAAAAGTGCTTCGAGTGGTGCGGTTGACGCCTTTGAAAGGGTCAGCAGAATGGTTCTGTGACCCGGGTTCCTGTTGGGTTTTGGGGCTTCTTACTCTCAAGAAAAACATGGCGTACGACTTTTCTGACGTTCCATTACCGTCTGGCATGCCCTTCAAATACCGGCAGTGGGTACCAAGTGGAGATTGAGAAGATTTTTTTTTTTTGGTGAAGGTGAATGTAGCCTCGTGGTATGGAGTGGAGAAGTAGGTGGTGCACTCTGGCGCGGGGGCCGATCCTATATACAATGGGTAGGTACTAGTGGGTAAAGCAGGTGTGGTGGGGATGCGATAGGGCCCTTGACTAAAGCAATTGGGTCCTCTGACAGGTCAATGAAACGCAATGAATGCAATGAAAGGTATTCAGTGTATATATGTAGCATTGAGGCATGACGTCTTCAGAGAGACGGCTAGTCGCAGTCCATTCACGGAACCTCTCGACTCTGGCACAACCTCAGGTTCCCATGTATTGATACAGTCACGCCCCTTGGTAACGCGAGGGTGATAGGATAGACCATGGCCAGAAGAGTTTTGGTCGCCGTGATCCTGTGGGGGCTTGGCGTAAGCGCCCGGCGACGGGGGCAGTGAACATGGGTACGACCTTGGCGTCCAATCATTCTTGTGGGATGATGAAGCTAGCACATGAGGCTTCCACCTATGGCAGAGTCGCGGAAACTGGGAGGTGGCTGAGCCACCGAAAAGGCACGAACTGAGAAAGGCTCACACGAGCCTGTTGACCCCCTGAGTCAGCCTCTCCGTGACTCTGGTCAGGCAGATTTCTGATTATAGGACTTAAACCCCAGAGCCCCATAGCGGAAAGGGCATTTTCAGTCTCTCAGATGCTCAAGCAAAATCTTGCCGTTTTCTCACTTACATGGCTCTTTTACCCAAATATAACACAAATGCTGGCAAACAGCCATTGCGTCGTCAGGTCTCACGAGTTCCAACAGCAAAGCAGCTTGTGGTCCCCCCAAATAAATTACAGACCACAGGTTATGCGCAGGCTGCAAGTTTCATTAGCACAGACAAAGAGCTTGCCGTGTATCGAAGATTCGATAGGACTGCGGCCCGCGTCTTGCTGGTGATGCAAAGTGAGATACTGTCGAAACAGAATCGATTAGACAGTCTTGACGAAGAAGACGCGAATGATCCGAAGGAGAAAGGTTTCCTGTCCTCAGCCACCATTTATGAAGAATTGCAAGAGCGAGAACCTCGGGACGAAGAAAAGAATAAGCTCCTGGGGGAGTTAAGGAAGCTCTTAAAAGAATACTGCAAGTGACGATCTGCGAGCCGTGTGCTGTCAACTGAATTTGATGGGCTAACGCCAGCGTAGACGAGCTTCTATCAGCACAAAGTGAGGTTTTGAAATTTTCAAGCCCACCCGTTCGCGTCAAAAACGCGTTGACAGGGTGGCTTGATAATGAGCAATGCTTTGTAGGGCTTGGGGAGCAGGCATACCTCGAAGAACATAAAGACTTAGTAGCCCTTAGACCTGCAAAGGGCGAGGACCGACTTTCTCAGTTCCTAAGGGATCATTGCAGCCATTGGATGAAGGTGATTGAACACTGCCTAACTCTCTAGTCTTGATTCCCATACTGATCTAGCAAAACAGAAAAAACGTGAACCGCATCGGCAACCGTGGGACCGTTTATATTATCTTCCAGAGACACGAATCTCTAAAACGGTTGGGGTGCTTAGTATTCTTATGGCCGGTATTCTCCTCGTAGGGGCAATAATATCACTTTACTTCGTGACTGGACCAGCAGCCAGGTTGGGTTTACTGACAATGTGGACCGTCCTTTTCGCCTTTTCTGTTAGCGTCTTATCAACGGCTAGGCGTTCAGAGCTCTTTGCAGCTACCGCAGCGTGAGCCAACTCCCTCATCTCCAAAAACCTTTCGCTGACTTCGAATCAGGTATGCTGCAGTACTGGTAGTCTTTGTGAGCGGTAATCTAGCAAGCCCAGGCCAGCGACAGTAGTCGAGAAATCTCGCTATGTTGTGTGAAATCCGGGGTCTCAATGTTTCAAAACGTCCCACCCGCGAGACGCTTTGGAACCATAAGATCTAGCAGTACCTTTTGCGAATACAAGGTCACTAGAGGGATGCTGTGTTGGTCTTGACTTTCTGCTGACCCACTTGTCAAGCCCTACTTCCTGTGGAGCCTCTCTGCGCACTCAATAATAATGGGAATAACGCTGTAAGCAGCTCTTATTCCAGTCCGTTATTCACAGTCGCACACCCAACGCGCGTCAAGGGACGGAATGGAGGGCGGGATCTTGTAGTTGAAACTTTTGCTGTCGTTCAGTCATAATCAATACCGCTTCGAACAATAATTTCACGGTCTCAACTACCAGGATCACGGCGGAGAAGGCCTCTGAGGTTGTCTCATAAAAGCTCGGGTCCCAGAGCCATGAGACTTGGGCGGGTCTTGGGTGTGAGTGTGGTCTTATTGAGTGATGAAGGATAAGCTGTGATGCCTGCATGTGGTTAGTGAGGCGCTTTTGGAAAGTATGACCATGTGAGGGGGACAAGGTGGGGCGAAACGAAGGGCGGATGCAGCTGAATGCAAGGCGCAAGACAGCCTTGCCGGGGTGTCAAAAGCAAGGAGTCAGCATTGATGGATGGTAGCGAAAGGACACGGCCGGGAGATAAAAGTATATATGTAGAGGTTACGACCAACGGAGCTACATATCGCGTTGGTTTTCCGGCTGATTGACGAGTGAGATCTGTCTGGTACTTCTTATATTTACCGTGGCAAAGCTCAGGCGTTCTCAGAGCACAATGAGAACAGCCAATTACATGTATCATTGAGATGCACACGGTAAAGCCATCACAAACCCAGACTTGAAGCTTGCACAGTCTAAGGCGGATCTCTGTCCTCTTGGCACATCTTGGTCTGACAGACTAATTCTGCTTCAGAGCTTCTTCTTGGAGTAATAGTGAAAGCCTTGTGAGAGCCTTGCTCTTGGCATCTGATATTCTATCAAAGGCTTGTGTCCATCTTTCGAGTATATGTCCTCATGACTAACTGCCCTTCACCGGGGTAAATGTCACCCATCTCGGAATGGTGAACATAGATCAGTTGTCTTACCATTAATATTTCCTTCGAACCTACGGCATTGGACCTGTACAGGTGACTGCTACATCCGTGGCGCACCATCATTCGAGCTTTCTTGGCCATCAACTGGGACGCCAGTAGCGAGAGGGGACCATCTTTCCTCAGAACGGTTTCCCCTGGCCTTGAAAATATTCTTCGCGTACTGGAGCTTCGTGGAACCATGCTACCCACCCAGGTTTGGACATCGCAATTTGCTTGCTAAACTGCCTGTCTCGATGCTGTCAAAGAATGGCTTGATGAAGGATACACACGCGAAACCGATACTGAAATTCGTGGCAATAATCTTGGACAAAACTCTATCGAGGCAGTCAAATGTTGCCTCTGACGAGTTGTTTGACACGAATATGTAAACCAGGCGGAGGACTGTTACCGGGATGACGCTGAGGAACTCAAGGTCAGTCCCGCATCCCAAACTACTTTTGAGCTGACAATAATGGATTGTTTACAGCATTATATCCATGAGGATGTCGAGGGGACTAATGAATCCCCAAAACGCTAGCTCACCCACAGTCAATGGCAGGTCTAAGTGCAAAATTCCTTGAAAAGTCTCACCCGATTGGAGCAGACCCCTGACGTGAATTCCCAACTGTGAGGCACTCCGCAATGAAATTTCACTCGCAACAAAGCTATCATGGCCCAAACGGCATTGCTTGCCACCATCGTTTGGATCCAAAGCCACTTGTATCTATCACGGGCCACTGGCCAGGGTCGCCAGAAATCGCACCGTAATCATTTGGGCAAGCGCGAGGGACACAATGTACTGAATGTCGACAGCGTATTCAGCCTATCTCATTATTGTTGGAGACTAGTATTAGTCTCTTACTTGAGTCGTTCCATGAGCATATTCCACACCTCTTGGAATTTCTCGATCTGCTTCGCTGTCAAAGAGTCGATATGCTGACCGAGACCGCCGCAAACTTGCTGGAATACCGCGATAAACTGCCCGGTGGTGAAAACCTTCAAGCTACCGGCCGTACGCTGAAGATGGTACCAAGTAGGAGTTGCCTACTCACCAACGCAGACACTGCGACCCAGTCGTCACTCTGCAAGACTCTAACAACGATGAATTCAGTGCCAGCCTTGACAAGATTTGTACACATTGACGTTGGTAGAAGAAAGTAGGCGGAGAGCTCAATTAGAAGTCTCCTTTGTCCACTGTGACCACAGGTGTTTGACAATATTCCATTTTGGAAGAGTTGCAAATGAAAACAAACATTCAAGCCATTTGAAAGGTTTTAAAGCTTCAATAGCAGCAGCATCAATCGCCCACTTCCTGAGGCTGTGTCATACTCTGTAGGAAGTGACTGAGGAAAAAGCGAGAGCGAGCTGATGCGCAGTCATTGTTTAGTTGGTCATGGCCTACTGTAAGGAGTCAGTCTCATGGCGTCAGTATCTTGCTGCACAGATAGCATCGGGGAAATGGCGACCAAAAGTCATCACCAATCATCCGTTGGTGACTAGGCCTTCGGCGGCCGTTGGTGCCATGTAATCCGTCGTGGATCAGACCGTGTGCTTGGACGGGTATCAGGCAATATGTCGGGAGTCCGCAGGTCGCTCATCTCCCACACACTACCGCCACCAGATTCTTGCATATATTCATGGACGCACAGAGCGGTTGATTGGCGTAAGCCTACCTTACCTCCATGCATGATTTATACGGTACCGTCTACAACCACCAAGTCACAACCACTTGAAGATTATCTTATAAGATGAGCTGTGCGCCAAACCTTACCACTATACTCAGAAAAGGCCATCATGTCTACAGATTGGATCCATTCGAGAGCTTTCAATCCTCAAGGGTGTTCGCGGCGTGAAAATCCTAACGAGCTTCCACTATATCAAACACGAGATGAATCTATGATGCAAACAAGGGGGAAGCGTCAGAAGCTCAAAAGAAACCTCAGTTTAGTCTCCATCGTTGGTTTAATGATGACTTTGATGATGGCCTCTAGCATTGGATCTGCCTTTTGGCGTTGATCCTGGGAGATTGTAGCGAGCACGGGAGGAATTACTGGCGTACTATCCTATCACAAGGACTCGATTCGTTGATACGTCCATTGGCACGTCGTTCCAGGTCACCCTGAAGCATGACAGTGTACAATGGAGATCTGGGATAAATCTCATCGAGCTTTCAGCGGCGCGGGAAACCGAGGTCATGAGTTTTCGGAATTAGACCCACCAGAGCGCCCTACTCAGAAGACATGACCAAATGCCGGCGCGTCTAATGTGGTATGTGAATCACACTATGGTGGATCCAATCATGAATGACACAACCCAGTAACTGTCAATTATCTATGAAGGCCAAGCCATCTCCCTGCCGAAACGCAGGGCATATAAAAGCGTCGTGGACCCTCGCTCGAGTAGCAACAAATTGAAGTCGCAGACGTTTTGGCGCTCGCATCTAAGAGAAGCAAGATATACGGCACTGTTCAAAGCCGCGAGAGATACCGAAAGCGTAGCACGTAGCAGAATATCGTGCGAAGCCAGTCTCAAAAATTCTCGAAAGGCTACAAATCTCCGAGTATTCGATTCTGATGACAACTTGGGCCACAGCTTTCACAGGCTTTGCAGCATCCCTTTTCTTCCTGATTCGTGCGGGTCACGCGTCAATGCTGGCCGGCAGTGAGGATGTGGTAGGACCGCTGCTCACTAGAGCTTCTCTGCGAGTTTCCGTAAACCGAGATAATCCCCTCGTTCAAATACTCCACTGTGTCAGTTGTGAGTCGCGAAGCCACGAACTCGTCTGGGAAACCGAGTTTGGAAGAATGTTTTGAGAAGCTGCTGCACATCTTGTTCACCGAATCAATATCAATTTCATCCCGCCTTCCTCTGGCTTGAATCTCAGCTCCGACACGCTTTTCCATATCCCCGAGGACGTTAGAGATTAGGTTATCAGACCCTGCTACTTATTCCTAGCGGGGAATTGCACAGTGGAAGAATCAATCCTTCGACAGCGCATTCAAGGCTTGCTGAACGATTTTTAAGCAATTCTATAGCGCTTAGAGTAGGTGTGTCTAGATATGACTGTGGGCAAGGTATGGTCAGTCTAGTTGTTATATGCTTCAAGCAAAGTAGAAACTTACTTCTTATGATACGCCATCGTGACGAAACCAATGATCCCACTCCTCCCACTAAGTAGAGGCTGGACCCAATTTTGCCATCTATCAAACGTGTAGGACAATCTTAGAGTTCCCATCTCTCAGTGTATGCCAATCCACTCCGTCAATCATCTGACTGTTGCCCTTCCTACGATCTTGTGATACGGACTCCGAACGTCCGATTAAGATTGCTCGCATGATTACGGTGTCATTTGCACCAGCCAAGTTCTTCCCTTTTCCATCTTTCAGAAATTCCATGAACCAATCCTCTTCGTCTTTGTGTAAAGGTAGGTTGATCAGTTCAACACCTCTTGCTGCCTTGACTGCTCCGTGCAAGCTTGCATGGACGAAGTTAATTAGCTTTTCGAAGAGAACGCGGTGATTTAGATCGCCCTGCGTGCGAGAGAAGTAGAAAGCTTCCGTTATACTGACGCGGCAGAGGGTCAGGAAGTAGATCTCGAGGATTTTGCCCGATGTGATGGCAGGCGAGACGGTCTGGTAGTAAGCAACGGGAAGAGTAGCGTCGGGAGCATGGCGACAGAGAGTGTATAGTATTTCTTCGGGAAATGTAGGGATTAGCGCAGGCTCTGTAAGAAAATCCAAAGCTTTCTTTGTGAGATTTGGTCAGCGGTGTCACCATTGAGAAGGTCATGGAGTGATTACCTCAAATTCCAACCTATCCAATTGCCATATGCCATCGATGAAGGTTCTATATTTCCCTGGCAGGTATGATGCATTGGCGAAATCTCTGGGAGACTGATGACTGTATTTCTGGAGATCTTTGAGAAGATAGTATAAAGTGGAGTGCTTATGGTGGTCAGGAGACGAGCTACTGATGATTTGCTCATGAAGAAGTCTGAGGTTCGCGTGGGAGTCTGCTGGATAGATTTTCGAAGCTAAAGACGTAGAATCATAAGCCAGGCGGATCTTTGACGAGAATCCTTTTTTGATGCATGCCATACCGTCCTGAATTCCCAAGGCCTTCAAGAGTCGGTCGATAAACAGCTCATTTTCTAAAGAGCGACGTCTTTGTTTGGTCTCAGTGATTGCAGACTTCTCATATGCAATGTTTGAATTCTTCCCGAACACGACCTCAAAGTCATCAAAGTCGTCCATATCTTGCTCCAACTTGGAGAAGTCTTTATAAATTTGATGTTATTACGCTTCAATTGAGTACAGTAAAAGGTAGGTACCTTAGTAGTTAGGTGCTATCTCCGTAGCCTATATGCTTATAGCCGGGTAAGGCTGAAGGGTAAACAAACAAATCGCGACCCCAACATCATGACATCTACAAAGCAGTCCACGTCAATGGCTACTGTTTCGCCAACAAGACCCTCGCGGCGGGCTGCGTCGCGTAGGAAGGTAGTTGTTGACGAGTCCGATGATGAGAACATGGGGGGCATGGGCGGAGGAGAGGACGATGGGGAGGATTTCACACCGGCACCACAACGCAGTCCCAAACGTCAGACAAGACGCAAAACAACGGATGTACCAGCAACTCCGCGTACTGCAGCTCGTACTCGAAGAACACGGACTGGCGATAGCGTTGAGCCGTCAGAGATTTTCAACCCTGAGCAATCAATCAAGCCAGAGCCCGTGTCTCCTACGAAGAAAGCATCACCGAGGAAGCGCAAGAGCGCCGCACCCACCCAAAGGGTCCGCTCATCGGTCGCTATAGACGCCTTGCCATCATTGCCTACACCAAAGCCTTCTAAATCCCCAGAAACATCTCAGTTACATGGCACTCCGTTGGCCGACATTACCGATTCCCTCAATGAGCAAGCACCAATATCAAAGAATCAAAAAGAATTTGTGGCCGTTAAAGCATTGGATACGATATTGGAGAAGCCGATGGATATCGTCGTAAGATCAAGAGCTTTGGCAGTGCCTCAACAACCAGAGAATGCTGGTCCCAAGCCACGAACTGTAATTCAGTATTTGGTTTTGAAGAATTTCAAGAGCTATGCTGGTAGGCAGGAAGTTGGACCTTTCCATGCTTCCTTTTCTTCTGTTGTAGGGCCGAATGGATCCGGAAAGTCGAACGTAATTGACTCCTTGCTGTTTGTCTTTGGCTTCCGGGCAAGCAAGATGAGACAAGGCAAGATATCTGCCTTGATCCACAACTCGGCCGCGTTCCCCGACCTAGATCACTGCGAAGTGGAAGTGCACTTCCAGGAAGTGATGGATCTTGTATGTTCTTAACCATTCCCTGATCTGCTGGCGACTGACGTTCCATAGCCTGGTGGAAAGCATGAAGTCCTTCCGGATTCCACCCTGATCATCTCTCGAAGAGCTTTCAAGAACAACTCTAGCAAATACTATATCAATACGCAGGAATCTAATTTCACGACAGTAACAACACTTTTAAAAGAGCGCGGCGTTGACCTGGACCACAAAAGGTTTCTCATCCTGCAGGGCGAAGTCGAATCTATTGCGCAGATGAAGCCTAAAGCTGCGAACGAGCACGACGACGGCTTACTTGAGTACCTAGAAGATATCATTGGCACCTCAAAATACAAGTCTCCCATCGAAGAGTCTGCGACCGAGGTGGAGACGCTCAATGAGGTCTGTACAGAGAAAAATGCTCGTGTTCAGCACGTTGAAAAGGAAAAGAACGGCCTCGAAGACAAGAAGAACAAGGCCTTGGCTTACATTCGAGACGAAAACGAGCTTGCCTTGAAACAATCTGCTCTGTATCAAGTCTACATTGGCGAATGTGGAGACAACCTCAAGGTGACAGACGAAGCAATTGGGCAAATGCAGGGTCAACTCAATGCAGAGCTCGAAAGGCATCAGGGCAATGAGAATGGCATCAAGAGCATCGAGAAAGCATACAGGCATGGGGCCAAGGAGTACGAGGCCTTGCAGAAAGCAACCCAAGTCGTCGTGAAGGAGATGGCTAAGTACGACAAGGAGCGTGTGAAGTATGAGGAGAAGAAGAAATTTCTAAAAACTAAGCAAACGAAACTCGAAAAGGCGCTACAGTCAAGTCGACTTTCAGGCTCTGAAGCCAACAGCCTAGCACAGAAGCACTCAGACGATCTCGAGCGCAATACGAAAGAGATTGCTACTTTAGAAAAGAGTATGCGTGAAGAAGAGAAAGAGCTGGCCACGATTCGAGACGCCCTGAAAGGGAAGACCCAGGCTTTCTCCGATCAAATAGCTACTAAGCAGAAGTCATTGGAACCGTGGAAAGAGAAAATCAACGAGAAGCAGTCAGCTATTGCGGTCACCCAGAGCGAGCTCGAGATCTTGCGTGAAAGAGCTTCGGCAGGGGCTGTCGCGCTTGAGGAGGCTCAAGCAAAGGTCAACTCACTTGAAGGAAGCCGCAAGCTGAAGGAGGACGAGACCAAGGAATTAAAGGCTCAAAAGATGCAGGTGGAGAAGGAGGCCGGCAAAGTCCAGGGCGAGCTAACGAAATTAATGCAGAGGGATCCTGAGATAAGATCACAACTGTCCGGGGCGCGACAGAAAGCGGATGAAGCTAGAGCCAGTTTGTCAAGCACGCAGAGTCAAGGTAACGTACTCAACGGCTTGATGCGACTGAAGGCATCCGGACGAATAGAGGGGTTCCATGGACGACTCGGTAACCTAGGTACGATCGACCAGAAATACGACGTGGCCATATCAACGGCCTGTCCATCTCTCGAGAATCTCGTGGTGGACTCGGTGGAGGTGGGCCAGCAATGTATCGATTACCTGCGCAAGAACAATTTAGGAAGAGCTAATATCATCTTGCTGGATCGTCTGGCCAAAAGGGATCTGTCCGCAATAGAGACGCCCGAAGGTGTACC
This sequence comes from Parmelia sp. 050094, assembly GCA_018257885.1. Taxonomy (NCBI): domain Eukaryota; kingdom Fungi; phylum Ascomycota; class Lecanoromycetes; order Lecanorales; family Parmeliaceae; genus Parmelia; species Parmelia sp. 050094. Next base: position 137,982 of record JAEUBB010000051.1, read on the forward strand.
AAGGCTGTTCGACCTTGTGAAGACGAAGAGCGAAATGTTCCGTCCTGCTTTCTTCAGCGTTCTACAAAATACGCTGGTGGCGAAAGACCTTGAGCAAGCAAATCGTATTGCATATGGCGCTCGAAGATGGAGAGTGGTTACCTTAGATGGGCAACTGATCGATGTCTCCGGAACGATGAGTGGTGGTGGGACTCGTGTTGCCAGAGGTGGCATGTCATCCAAGCTCGTTGCGGAGACCTCAAGAGAGCAAGTGTCGAAGTTGGAAGTTGACCGTGACCAGCTGGAGCAAGACCTCCTGAAGCAACAAGACAAGCAGAGAGAGCTCGAAGCTTTGCTAAAAGAGCTCAATGATCAGATTCCTCAGTTGGAGACGGCCATCCAAAAGACTGGCCTGGAGTCTGAGAGCCAAAAGCGAAACCTCGCAGACGCTCAGCGCCGGGTAAGCGAGCTAACGGCAGCGCAGCCAACGAGTAGTTCTGACGATGCTCGTATCAACACCTTGGGCAAGCAGATCTCGAAACTTGAAAAGGATATCGAGAAGCTACGTGCAGAAACGGCTGGTCTCGAACAAGAGATCCAGGAACTTCAAGATAAGATCATGGAAGTCGGTGGTGTCAGGCTCAGGGGGCAAAAAGCCAAGGTCGATGGCTTGAAAGAGCAGATCGAGACTCTTGCCGAAGAGATGTCCAATGCGGAGGTCGCCAAATCAAAAGCTGAAAAACAAAAGATCAAGCACCAAAAGTCATACGAGGACGCTGAAAAGGAGCTTGCTGCCGCCGTCGAGGAACTCGAAACCCTGGCGGATGAGGTCAAAACACAGGCCAATGACGCTTCCGCCTCCAAGTGCAAGGCAGAAGAAGCACAGGAGGCGCTTAGCGCGAAGCAGGAGGAGCTTGCTGCTTTGAAACGGGACCTGGATGGCAAAACTGCTGAGCTAAACGAGACTCGAGCTGTCGAGATTGAAATGCGCAATAAGCTTGAAGAGAATCAGAAGGTCCAGTCCGAGAATGAGAAACGACTAAAATACTGGAACGAAAAGCTCGGCAAACTGAGCATCCAAAGCGTTAGTGACCATGGAGAAGAACAAGCTGTAGAAGAACTACCTCAGTACACCAAAGACGAGCTAGAGGATATGGACAAAGACACCTTGAAAGGCGAAATCGCAATTCTCGAGGAGAAAACCCAAAATGTCAACGTCGAGCTTGGCGTTCTGGCTGAATACCGCCGCCGAGTTGAAGAACACATGTCTCGCAGCAACGACTTGCAATCCGCCGTGATACAACGAGATACTGCCAAGAAGCGCTGCGATGACCTTCGCAAACTTCGTCTCGAAGGTTTCATGACCGGCTTCAGTCTGATCTCTCTGCGGTTGAAGGAGATGTATCAGATGATTACAATGGGCGGAAACGCTGAGTTGGAGCTTGTTGATTCACTGGACCCCTTCTCTGAGGGCATCCTTTTCAGTGTGATGCCGCCGAAGAAATCGTGGAAGAATATTTCGAATCTTTCCGGGGGTGAAAAAACGCTCAGTAGTTTGGCTCTAGTGTTTGCTCTGCATCATTACAAGCCAACCCCGCTATATGTCATGGACGAGATTGATGCTGCGTTGGATTTTCGCAACGTCTCTATCGTTGCCAGCTATATCAAAGAGCGAACGAAGAATGCACAATTTATCGTTATCTCCTTGAGGAATAACATGTTTGAGCTGGCTTCTCGGCTAGTAGGCGTGTACAAGGTCAATCATATGGTAAGTCCAATCTGACTATAAAACGAGGAGGCTACTAACATTTGACAGACCAAGAGTGTAACGGTGGAGAACAGAGACTACGTTACCGGCAGAGCTTAAGCAGATTTCATTGTCATCTGGACTGGCGTTGGCGACAATGTTTGGCGTTTGTCCGGAGTGCATTATGAAGCGAGTGGCGTTGAGAATTTTGACCGACTGCGAGGATCAAGCAGCCGCGCCTCGTTTGGAAGAGCCTGCATTATGTACATGATTCATATCTCAGACAATTGTGTTGGTCCTTTGCCTACCGACCATCGTCTTTGCCAATCTTCGTTCCATACAGCTTAAGCTTTGTAAACACAAGCCTTCTGCATCCGTGCAACTCTTCAGAGACGTAGTCGAAGCACTTCTGCATTCCTGACATGTCATCTCTTGTTCTCTTGCCGGCCATCCTTCATTTCGGTGCTGGATGCTCGCTTGTTCGCTAGTAATAGATTGTCCAGATCGCCTTCATGCCTCTTAGCCTTTCTTTTCCTCTTTCACCTTCGTCTCCTCCTTGACTTTCTGCCCCTCGCCTAGACCCGCTCCTTTCTTCTTGGCCTTTCCCTTCTTCCTCCCACTCCGATCCCTCTTCTTCAGCCCGCTCATTCCCGCCTTCCAGACCTCCGCATATTTTACGAAGAACCCTTCTAACTCAGTTGCCTGTACTACGGTGCTAATTCTGATTTTGTCCTTCTTCTTCTCCTTTGATTTGCCGTTCGTTGCTCGTATTATGACTGGAAGAGGATGCGGGGGGTGCAGATCGGTGAAGGGTGCGGATGGGGGAAGTGGTATGTCGGTTGCGCCGGGTGGGAGGTCTGGATGTGACACTTGGACAAGATGTCAGCGTGAGAAGTGGAGAAAAGGGATCCAGGAAGAAGTTGTAGGCATACGGCGTTTTTGGGTGAGGAAGACGGAGCCATGGGCGGCGACACGACGGGATTCAAAGAGCGAGGTTAGGCGGGTTAGAAACTGGATTTTTAGCAGTGCATTGGCACAGTAGGGGTGATCATGCTGGTACCTCGTCGATGCTGAGATGTCCCGAAGCCATACTTGCTCCAGGCAGTGACTTGCCATTTACTAATCATGGGCTATATAGTAGGGTTTCATGTGTGGGATGTAATATATCTGGTATTATACACTAGTGGTAAAACTCATGATCTTCTACATTTAGACCGTACCTTAGGCATCAAGTTGCTTTCTTTTTGACACGAACAAATTGGTGATGAATTGTCGCTGGTGCAAGTGCATCGGCTATAAAAGTAAATAGAGCTGTTGTCAGATGAATATGCTCTTCGACCTATTCGCCATCAGCTAGCTGCACAAACCACGGTCGTGCTGTGGAGAATTTTCACCGTGTCAGAATAGGACTCCGTTCACTTGAGCTTTCTTAATTTGTTGTATCATCCACTTCAGGCGTGATTGTCATGTTCTCCAAGATGTTTTCCTGGAGTTGTTTATTCTCCTTCGAAAGAAATTGGTCGATGTATACATTTCAAGGAAGGAGCTGCGACTGTGAGATTCTCAATTGTTCGTTCAAAGGGAGCTGCCAAAAAACGGGAAAGGCCCACTACCTACGTAGGAGCCATGTGCTGGCCACTATCGAATTCCTCCGCCAAACATCAAACACTCTTTGCACGCTTTCGAGTCTATACATGGCAGTACACTCTCTTTCCTCCTCCTTCATTTAGCCTCTTGCCTCTCGCTATGGGTCTCCTCATGTCGCTCGTTCTAGTATTCCTGGCTGTAGCCTTGCAGACTTCCGGCCAGTCCACGATTGAACAACAGCCCTATTGCCACTCTATCTTTGGGCGTTTCGAAACCAGTCCAGACTACTGGCTGCATGCAACACCGGTGCTGCGGGCTCATTGGTGGTTCGACTACATCCCGCTTGTCCGTCGACAATACACGGATTACTGGACCAGCTGGAAGAACACAAGCTATATATTTGCGTTGTACGTGCTACCCAGGAAGTGTAATGGTCGTGATCTAACGTTGCAACAGCGGTGACTCTTACACTAGCACAAGCTTCAACGTATCAGGGAAACAACCCAGTCCAAGCAACCCCTTGGGTAATCCTTCATACCCTGGGGCTACCTCCTGCGATGGCCCAAATTACATTGACTTCCTGACGACCACTTACAATGAAAGCTACATTCAAGCCTACAATCTAGGCTACGGTGGAGCCACGATCGATGACTCGATCGTCATGTCGGGCTTTGGACCTACTGTGCAGAGCTTCAAAGAACAGGTTGAACATGAATTTCTACACAACTATGTCAACAACAGCAAAGTCCCGTGGACCGCTTCCAATAGCCTCTTCATCATCTTCTTCGGTATCAATGACGTGACGAACTCTTTCACTCCTTTTGCGTCACATAACGACGCTGTGAATTACGAGCTCGTCAAGGCATATGAAAGCCTCATCGACCGGGTGTGTGTCTCTCATTCTCATGATGATCATGACTAACAGTGACATCAGTTGTATGATTCCGGAGCGCGAAACTTTCTTTTCATGAATGTCCCTCCCGTTGATCGTTCACCTGGAATGCTTGAAATGGACTCTGCCGATCAATCTGCCGAGGCCAGCTTTATCGGCGCATTCAATTTTCGACTGGGTGCTCTCGTTTATAACCTGGCCGGACGCCATGCGGATACCACCTTGTTCACGTTTGACACGAATTATCTTTTCACCACTGTTTTGGACGACCCTTCGCGATTTGGAGAGACCGCTGGATACTTGAATACTACATACTACTGCAAGGCTTACGAAAAGTAAGCCCTTTCGAGCTGCGCATAGGAATCTGGCTCTAACAAATTCTCCAGCGGCACATCAAGTTTGACGGCTTTCGAGCCATCATGCAGTCTGCCTGTGAATCAGTACTTTTGGCTAAATAGCCTTCACCCAACCTATCCAATACATAATTTTATGGGCTCCCAGATCGCAAAGATTCTTTCCGCTTGAGACCTATACTCTGTTCGGGTCAGATTACGAGATTATGAGAATTGTATTGAATATCTGCACGCTTCTGAGGGAACGGGCATCTTTGAATGGAATTGATTACACGTTATGAGTTAGAAGTCTCTAGAAATGCGCAATAGTCTTCTGGCGAAGCCTGTATTTTGCTTAGCATTCAATGTAGCCTACCTTAGCAACAACATGCTGAGTGACAATGACTGTAAATTTCCGCGCTAGCGTAGTATCGTAACGGTGAAACCATACGAGTAACCATCAAATGAATTCAATCTAGACTGTCTCTTACCGCAAATACTGTGACTCTCAATGTCCAACTTCGACCCCAATGCTATCCTACGCGGGGCCCAGCTGACAGTAGTCGGGGGTTAGCAACCCAATATTCCCACATCAGCGTTGAAGGCTGAAAGAGATACCAGCATACCGTGCGCTACAAAACCCTGGCCTGTTCAAATATGAGCACTACAGACAGGCAGCAATTGCTGTCTGTGCGGGAATCGCCATCAGAATCCTTGTTGCAGTTCCGGTGTGGTTGTCCGTACTGCCATGGCTGAGAGTGGTGCTGATTCGCGACCGATCCTGCAGATAATCACGGTCAAGGTATCACTATGGGCCCTCGGCTTCTTCATTGACTTCGATGGCGTGACATGGGATGACAAGCTCGTGGGCGGAATGGATTTCCTAGCGAATTCCGTCTTGCAGGTGCCGTTCTTTCTTATGAGCTTGATGCGGTACATCACGCCAACCTTGGACCACATGTGAGGACTCTCCGATTCGAATACTCCCGTTGGCTTAGAGCTGAGCATTGCAGGTTCATGGACTCGCTGCAATGGGTTGATCAGACATACTACGCAAAGCACAAGTCAGAGAACCCGAAGACGCTACGCGCGACATACTTTGCAGAATTGCGGATGTACTCAACACATGGTGACACGAGCAAGCATCGAGCTCCAATGGATGCCGCTTTGGCTTTCCTAGTACGATTTGGACGGCGAGCTGGTATATCACTGGCTATATATGCACTGTCGTATTTGCCCATCGTTGGACGATTTGTTCTTCCGGCGGCCAGCTTCTATACCTTCAATAATGCCGTGGGGCCCATTCCCGCTACCATCATATTTGGTAGTGGCATTTTCCTACCGAGGAGGTACCTGATTGTGTTCCTGCAGAGCTACTTCTCGTCGAGAAGCTTGATGAGGGAACTGGTGCGTCTTGGAGCTTTGGGAGCCTTTACCCTCTAGCTGCTATTCGATATACTAACGTGCTTTACAGCTCGAGCCCTATTTCTCCCGGATCCGTTTCACCAAGGAGCAAAAGAAGCATTGGTTTCATGACCGCGAGGGCGTTCTATTCGGATTTGGGGTCGGATTCTATATTTTCCTCAAGATACCGCTCTTGGGTGTTTTGATTTACGGTGTTGCAGAAGCATCGACAGCATATCTGATCACCAAAATTACAGACCCTCCACCGTCTCCGGCATATAGCGAGAAATTTGCGGAAAGCCAGGTCAAGTGGACGAATAAGCAAAAGTTCCTGGAGCTTCCGTTGCACAATTTGGACGCAAATAACGCTGATACGGTAGGGACGAAGCCGATTGAGACGTTTGATTCTCCTGGCAAGAAGTTCTCATAGCTTTGAGAGAAGAGTACGCATACGGAAGCCATTACGACAATGAAAACGGCATTGGCAATTCCCAGTGAGACTTGTGATTGCACTGTAACTTTTGCCGAAGAAAGCTGCCGCGAATGCAGCGGAATTGCTTATCCTACTCGCACATTTACTCATATTCCAAGATGCTTGGTGACTCGGTCCTTTGGTTGGTCAATCTGCAATCTGCAATCTCCATTTTCCGTTTTCCATTTTCCATTGCAGTCTCTTTGGAAAGCTTGGAGCATTCTACATACTAAACTGAGTTAGTCATGCTTCTACCGATAAGACGGGTATGTTCTTATCAGCGTGGGCCATGGAATTTGTTGATTATCTTGCAGAGCCCAATCCCGATGCATGATGTATGATGGATGATCTACTACATTCGCGGGGTCGTGGTCTAGTAAGATTACCTTAGTCAATTGACTTCCATTGCCCCGCAACTACCTTTACCTTACCTTACCTCACTGCACCTCACTGCAACTTGACATCAAATTCCTGTTTCCCTTCCTCTCTTCCTCTCTTCCTCTCTTCCTCCTTTCCTCTCCGCTCCACCCACAATTCGTCATATCACTCTCAATTCCAACCCTTTAACATACACCCTCTCACGTCCAAAGTGTCCTACCACCAACATGGGTCTCACAGAAATACGTACCGCCATCAAGGTCGACCTGAAGAAGCCAGCCGATCAGCAGCCAGTACTTCACGTTCGCTGATCTATTCAAACATTCACCAAGCATGCGCTGACCTTCGTCAGAATAGATGGCATCCAGATGGCACAACCCCCCTTCAGTCATCCTTCAAATCCGCCATTAACCTCTCTCGCAGTTCCCTTCGCGGCCAAGGTTAAAGATGGAGAAATCGTCAAGATAGAGTGCGTGGATTGGACAGGAGGACAAATTGGCAATAACGACAGCGCCGACGATGTCAAGAACATCGATCTCACTAAGATTCATTATCTCACCGGTCCATTCGAGGTGGAAGGCGCAGAGCCTGGCGACGTCCTAGTTGTTGAAATTCAAGACGTACAGCCATTCCAAGAGCAGCCTTGGGGCTTCACGGGTGTCTTTGACAAGGATAACGGCGGAGGCTTCCTCGACGAGATCTACCCCAACGCGTAGGCCTCCCAGAGTAACCCCTATCCTGTCTCCCCCAACCACTAACTTCGCTCCATATCCCAGCGCCAAAGCAATCTGGGACTTCGAAGGCATCTTCTGCTCCTCCCGCCACATCCCCCATCTGAGATTCCCCGGTCTCATCCACCCAGGCATCCTCGGCTGCGCTCCCTCTGCCGAGATCCTCGCCGAGTGGAACCGCCGCGAAGCCCACCTCATCAGCACCACCGAACTCAAGCGCATCGTCGCCCAACCCCCTCAACCCCAAAACGTCCACGCCGGCTCGGCGTCCGGCGACCTGAAGGACAAAGTCGGCAAGGAGGGGGCCCGGACCATTCCCGGCCGCCCCGAACACGGCGGCAACTGCGACATCAAGAACCTGAGCCGCGGCAGCAAGGTCTTCCTCCCGGTCCACGTCCCCGGGGCGAAATTCAGCGTCGGCGACCTCCATTTCTCGCAGGGCGACGGGGAGATTTCCTTTTGCGGCGCGATTGAGATGGCGGGCGTCATCACGCTCAAGCTGTCGGTCATGAAGGGCGGGGTCGGGGACTTGGAGATGAAGAGTCCGCTGTTCCTGCCCGGACCCGTGGAGCCGCATTATGGACCCAGTAGGTATCTGACGTTTGAGGGCTTCAGTGTGGATGAGAAGGGCGTGCAGCATTATATGGACGCGACGGTCGCGTATCGGCAGGCGACGCTGAGGGTGATTGAGTATTTGAGACGGTTTGGTGAGTTTGTATATGCTTCATGTAAGGGTCAGAGGAGACTGATGCTGATGGTGGGGGGTAGGGTACTCGGATTATCAGGTCTATTTGATGTTGAGCTGCGCGCCTATCCAGGGCCATGTGGGCGGGTTGGTGGATATTCCGAATGCGTGCATGACGTTGGGGTTGCCGATGGATATTTTCGATTTCGACATTTCGCCCAAGGGGAAGGTAGACAAGGTTGATATGGGGGCTTGTGCGGTGGCGAGTAAGTGAGGTGGGAGGGGGAATCGTATGCAGAAGTGGACTTGTTTGATTGGAATTGAAGCCTGGTTATCGAGTGTAGGAATGTCCAGCAGGGGCTTTGCAGACGCAGATGCAGACTTTTCTGGGTCTTCACTACATGAAGAAGCGGTATTTTCAACGCGTCACTTGGTGAACATCTTGGTCCATCGGCCCTTGTTCCATTCGGTCCCGGGCAACGACTCCTACCCAGTGAACCCACCCATCTTCCTCGCCCGCCGATCCCGCCGGTTGTGATTAGCCCGCGACCCTTTACTCGCATCCTTCCTCTGTCTCGCCGCCTGCGTCTCCTTATCACCCGACGGCCCCGCCACACTCGCACCCGCACCCGCACCCGCACCACCACGTCCTCTCCCCCTTCCTATCCCCCTTCCTATCCCCCTTCCTATCCCCCTCCCCCTCCCTCCTCTATCATTCCCACCCACCTCGCCATCCTCCGTCCCCTCCGCCTCCTCATCCGCCCCCCAAGACGACCGTCCCAACGCCGCCTGCTGCCCACCCCTCATCTCGTACTTGCGCTCCAACCTCTGCAGCCTCCTCGGATCCCTCGCGGCCATGATCCCCCACCCCTCAATCGCCTCGTCCGTCATGCCCGTCTCGCTCTTGAGCGCGGCCCGGTACTTGCCGCGCCGGGTGTCGGAGTCGCGGGCGAAGGCCTCGGGGCTCATCTTGTAAGCGGTGAAGAGGGCCTCCTCGTGCGCCGCTTCCCGCCGCTCGGCGGCGTCGTCGTCGTTTGTGGCGTCGACGGTGCCGCCGACGTCTTCGACGTCGTACGTGTCGTCGCGCTCGTCGTCGTCCGAGTCGAAGGCGGCGAGCGCGGAGAGGATGGCGGCTTTTTGGCTGGAGGGGGCGGGGGAGGCGAGGAGGGTGTCGGCGGTTTGGGAGGTGGATTTGCGGCCGAGGGAGAGTTGGGAGGCGGGGATGGCGAGACGGTCGAAGGGGTCGTTGTCGTGGATGTTGCGGCGGGGCGGGGGGGTCGGGTGCGTTGGGAGGTCGGGGGCAAGGTCATGGGGTTGGGTGGG
>JAEUBB010000510.1:10270-26043 GCA_018257885.1 Parmelia sp. 050094
TCTGTTGTAGTAGGAGGCCCACGATTTGCCGCATCAGAATTTGAACGGCGGTTGTATGAGCCGCCAGCATTGCCATCACTGAAGTCGGCACCGTTACCAGTGCGATTGAACGAGCGATTGCCGTTGTAGGGTGGCGGTGCACCAATGGGAGCACCGGCCATAGAACCTCCACGGCCTGCCTCTGCTCTCACAACAGGATTGTAGAGAACAGTCCCTGTGCCGCGTTGCCAGTCGTCCACTAAGCATTTCCCAATCTCCCAAGTAGCCTTTTGGATGCCATCCGGTGTGCCTTGGACCTCAACGATTCGTTCGGTTGACTGTGGCAGCATCTCTTTTTGGGCAACCATGCGGACACCAGAGGCATCTTGTATCTGCTTGATCTTGAGCCCTTGTCGACCAATTATTGTACCCATTTGATGGTGAGAGATGAGCAGACGGATGGCTTTAGAAATGATTATTAGCTACAAAGGCAAAAATGTAGGACAGCCAATGTAGGAGGTGACAGAGAAGAGATATAAGATGGCTTCCAGTGAAACTTACGATGCGTTCCATTCGAAGAGATGACTCCGCCCATGCCCATCTGTGGAGCCCCTTCCAGCAGACCCTTGGCAACAATAGCGTATGCTTTTGAGATGGAGTCTAGTCCGCCAGTGACTGTGAGTACGCGGTCATGCACACCCTGCACCACCTTGCTGACGCCAGCTTTGACGCCAGTCTCATCTCGAAGGTCTGCCACGTTCTTCCCAGCTTTGCCAATGATGACGCCAGCTTCCTTCGAGGACACAATAGCACGGAGAGTGAGTTGAGACTGGGCATACTCTTCATCTGTTCTAGGTGCTGGCTCTCCGTCTGGTCCAAGGCGATTATCATCTCCAGTCTCAGGACCAAGACCCATACGACCCATGGAATCCGCAAGATCTGTCTCGGTTCGGGTTTCGGTTGCCATTCTGAGGGTAAATGAACAGCGATATGAAATCGAGTCCGGTGCTGTTGCTCAAGCGTAAAGGTTGGCGAGGATTAGGATGATCTTGACGGAATATTCGTACTGGATGGACTGAGTGCGTGTAAGTCAGCGATCATGTTTTGCCGTTATGCTCTTTATCTCTAGTTGTCGTAGCAAAGCAAGCATTCGTTATTCATGGAGGACTTACAAAGGGAGTTGCAGCTTCCAAAGGGCAATATTAGGTAGCAGGACGCGGACTCGAGAATAAAGTGACCGAGCAGGTGAGGGCAGGTCGGAGGGAATGGTATGACGAGGGTGTAGAGAGATGTGGGAGCGGTGCGAAGCCGTCGTGGAAAAAAAAGCTCGTACTCTATGCTCAGAGAATTTTGGGCGAGCACGCTAGTTTGTTTCCCCCACCAAACAACCGTTGCTTGTCATGCAGCAATCCCTGTCTTTTGTCACACTTTTGGCATTCGCGTTGGACTCTCACCGTTCTTTAAGGGCATTTGCTCTGCAATGCGTCGCTACTGTTACAATTAGCTATAGCATGCCTCAAGCAGATACCCTCTGGCTCGCTCAACGTCTACGGGCTGGCATGCAATTGTCCAATCGTCATATGTCATGACGCCTGCATGAAAGGAGCCGTCCGATGAGGAGAGATTATTGCGGCGCACTTTGATTGGGTACTATGCCAAAAGTGTTACAAATACAGTTAAGTCGAGACCATGCTCCCACAACTTCTTCCGTCTCTTTATCCCGTGCAATGATCGAGATTCTGTCACTTCTGTGCCTCGAAGACCACTAGGTTGTGTAAGCCCAGGAGGTAATTCTGACATTTATTGTGGGGGCCATACCTTTCTGCACTTTCATCTTGTCAAAAAGATCGTATCCTTCTACAGCCTCGGACATGGGCATAATTTTATCAGACATGAACCTGCAGAGTGGTCAGCAGGCACTAGGTACCACGTATTCGAGCTTCACTAGTACTGACCCCAAAAGATGTTGCTTTTTCTTTAGCATATCCAGAGCCTGAGGAAATATTGATCGCACCGGGCATCTCCCCATCTGAATACGCAGATTCTTGCCATACGCTTGATTGCCAGACCTATAGAATCGTCAGCCATGCCTCCCATTGCGGAAATAGTTAGGCTGGTTGTTTCCCAGTACCAGGGGATCTGCAACGCGTCAGTACTATGCATGGACGAAGTCAAATGATCCTTCTTCGGTCTTACTTCCGCGTTATGCACACCAACGCTTGAGATGATACCCCAAGGTCTCAATAACTCAAATCCCATCTTTAACGCCGGGCTTACGCCAACAACCTCTGGCGGAACAAATCAGCCCCCTGCCCATCTCAACATTTGAATCAAGGTAGAAGATTACCAATGACTACATCAGCACCTCGACCATCGGTCAATTCTTTGACTCGTTTATCAAGACCTTCTCGATCAGTTTGGAAGTTCCACGGCTCCGCACCCAAAGACTTGGCCAAATCCAGTCTCGACTGGATTGAGTCCACTGCGAGCAAGTGCTTCGGCTTGTGATCCTCAGCATTGATGAGAGCGCAGAGGCCGACAGGTCCGCAGCCAATCAGCACGACAGTTGCCTCAGAAATCTGCTCTTCCGTCATGTCTTTGAATGCGTTGCTGGCTGCAAAAAACCCAGTGGGAAATATATCTGCCATAAGCACCAAGACATTATCTGCAATACCTTCCGGGGCCTTCATAGCAGTACTGTCCGCCAGTGGGACTCTCACATACTCGGCTTGAGCTCCATCAAGGCCGGTTGTACCGAATAGGGCAACCTTTGCGCACCTCGAGGAGTATCCTTGCTTGCAATAAAAGCATTCCCCGCAGGAGACCGTGAAGGGTGAGACGATTTGATCCCCCTTCTTAAAATTCTTCACATCGGACCCGGTCTCTTCAATAGTACCAGTGAACTCATGACCCATGATGAAGCCCGTTGGGCTGGGTTGATGACCCTGTTTCTGTAAATGTCCTGGCCGAAGCATATCAAGAGGGTAGCACAGACTCTGAAGACATGGAGCTCGCTGGAGCGTTGATATTAGATCCGCTTCATTTGGTTCAACAGTCCCCTCTACTCACCTGCCGCACAGAGCAGTATATATCACTTTTACAATAACGTCTGTCGATTCTTTGATCTTAGGTATAGGCCGATTTTCTATGGCTACGAAGTGGGGTTCCTTGAAGATGACGGCTTTCATTGTGTCTTTGGCCATTGCTTATCCGATTCTTACCTTTTACCCTGGGATTATCAGGATAAGAAAATGCTCAGATACGATTTTTGAATCTACAGAGGCTCGTTATTGCATGCTAAAGCCTTCTATGAAATAATGGTTTCGGCCGAACACATCCGGTCTACCCCACATCTTGTGCCTCTCTTCTACCCCGCGATCTAGGTCTGGGCCGAGGAGCTTGCATGGACGACTGGGCCGCAGAGCAGAACCCTAGTCGATGCTATGCTGAATTGACCTTGTCAACAAAGCTCTGCTACTCTGTGGGTCCTACTAATAGTACTCGGATCTACGTTGTGCATTGCTAGTTCACATATCCAGNNGAAGCTTTTTTGAGATGACTCGTACCAATTCAGATTGATACAACAATACTCCCAGCTATCCAAACACCACGCTCAATGTATGCTCGTAAATGAACGCTTGGTTCCTCGCCCCCCAATGCATGCTTCTTCAGTTCCCGTAATTCACTATTGCCACTCCCCGCCCTCTCCTACAAGCTCTACAGCCTAATACACCGTACACAGCAACTCCGCCTCCAGTATGAACTTGCCCTCCTTGTACTTCTCACTCGGCTCGTACGCCTTGTCGTACTTCCACCCCACCGTCTCCTTGCACTGCCGGCACATGATATCCCGCACAATGTGCCGGCCCGTAGTCATGTTCCGCTCCGTGGCTTCCGACTGCGCAATGTTCACGACGGCGTTGAAGAGGTAGGCTTTGCCGTGTTGGCCGCGGAAATTCTGTCCGTTGCCATCACAGCATCAGCTTATCTAGCTTCCCAGCATGTGACCCGAAACCGGGTAGCACAAGACAGGATGCTTGGGTATGGCTCGTGGGGGAGAGAAGAGCATTGTGTGGGAGGGAAGGGAAGGCGACATACGCGTGAGATGATGGCGTCATGGCTTGCGAGATGCGTCTTGCAGTTTTTGCAGCCGAAGATCTTGTCCGAGTTCAGGTAGGTGTTGTAGACGAGGCCCATGCTCGCGGGCTGGGGGGCCGGAGACCTGCAGGACGTGTTTCGACCGGGTAAGGTAAGGTGGGACAAGGTCGTTTGGGAAGATTAGTGGTCGATAATAATCTTAAAACTCGATCGAGTGAGACTGGGAGGTGATTGGGGAAGTGTCTATGTCTGCTCGTCTGAGCGTATATGCCTGACACTGGATCCGTTGCCCGCTCTTGCGTGCTGTGTCTTGGGAAGATGAGCCTGAGAGCGGTTTCGGTGAAACGGAGGCTGGCTGATCAGGCTCTCTGGCGTGTTCTGGCGTATCGATGCACTTATGTGGTGTTCAACTGACTCAAGTAATTTGCAGAGCGGCTTGATGGGTAGATATTAAATAGTGAGCACTAGAAGATGGGCGTGAGAGTGTCAGCTGGTTGTAAATAGAGTACCTCGAGGGGTGTTTATGCAAGAAGTAAGCAAATGCACTACTTAATGCCTGCATAAAAGTTCTGGCTCAATATCAAGCGCACGGACTGAGACAGAAACATCACCAGATGTCAATCTCTAGAGTATTTGTATTTGGATACCGGGCACAGTGCAACAATAATTGAGTTTTCGAGCGCGTTTTTTCATCATCTAGGGGTATATATAAAGAGACGGCCAATGCATCTATCTGATCTATATTCTATCGCGGGTCTAAGATATTTCTATTCCGTACATGCAAGACACATTCATAGCTAATGGGATGGGTTAATAGTAATCTTATATCAAAGCCCTTTCTCTTTCTTTGCTCTCTCCTTCGCCACTTTCTCCCTCCTTTGCATAATGCCTTCTGCCCCCACGCCCCCAAACACTAACCCCACGCCCACCCACTGCATCCCACTCAACCGATGTCCAAACCAGAGCACACTCAGCATCATTGTCAACATCTTCCTTGTCACTGTCACCGTGACTAGCAAAAGACTACTGAAATGGCTGAGAGTGTAGTAGATGAATATCTGGCCAACGGCACCACAAGCAGCGAAGGAAAGAATGGCTGGTAGGACTGCCGGGTTGCGTTGTATGAAGGCTAGAGCGGCTGAAAACTCGGAAGAGCCGCCTGTTGTTGGTGAGAGGGGAGTTGGAGGTATTAGAGGCGAAATGAGTAAATAAAGCGTGGTGAGGCAGGTCGATAGGACGTTCTGAGCTACCATCATCTGGGGGCCAGAATAAGGGCGGTACGAGGTAAAGATGTGATCTTGGGTGCTATTCGTGAGGCCGTCTAAGAGAAGATTGATGCTCAGCAGCACTAGTCCCCAAGCTGAATTGTTGTTCTTTGGAGATGACTTCTTGCTCGACGAGGTCGGATGGTAGACAGTGAAAACGGCCACACCCATGGTCACAAGCGCCACAACAAGATATTTGTAGAGAGGGTAGGATTTCCGAAATATGGTGAGGTGGAGGAACATGACAGGAAGCAGCTTGCATGATTTCGCAAGGATGAATGTTATGTAATCGATGTGCGCGAGCGAAGCGTATCCAAAAGGGGAGGCCAGCGAAGAAGTTACTGCTACCAAGACAAGAGGAAATATGATTGAGCGAGTTGGGAAGACAGCAGGGGTTGGACCGGACTTGGGAGCGGAGTAAAGGAGGTAAACGTAGCCGACTAGGGCTGCAAAGGTGGACTGAATAGTGTTTAAAAAGACAGAGTAGGTGAATCGTTCTGGAGACGTGGAAGGACCATAGCTGGTCGCTGTTATACGTTCTTGGAGAAGCGCCCAGGAAAGACTAATAGAAGTTAGATGACTTTCAAGATGTAGCAGTCAGTTGTTGTCTCTTACAATGAAGCGTAGATACCAGCGACACATATGACGAGTTGAGCAAGTCCAGCTTGCTCTTGGGAAGCAGGACGAGAATTGACTTTGCTATTGCTTAGGCTAGCAGGGGAGGTATTGCCATTTGCTTTGCTATCCGTATGCTTCCACCCATGCCTTGGACTGTCTGGAGGTCCTTGGGTGAAGTCTGAAGGCTCTCTTCGTAAGGGAACTGCTTTTGTTCGCGCCATGCTGACGAGGGAATGGACGCAGGCAAGAAGGGATCAAGAGAGATCAAATACGCATGGGAATGGCGCCTGGTTTAGTGCACATAAGACGCTATGACATTGAGGAGAAACGAAAGTAGGAGATTCTATAAGGATTAGAGCTCTGAAAGATTGAATGTTGTGGTTGCGCAAGAGCAGTGAGACTTGGCCTGGGAGAGTTGCCATGTGTCCAATTGGCCAGTCACATTTCGGCCAATAAAATTTCCTTTGAAAATTGATCCGGGTAGAATCGGATCTGCGGGCAAATGCTTATTATGCTCATAGTTTTAGTTCCCGCTGTTTATGCTGGTGACGGAGCTCTCTTTTGGAGCGGTGCACCAGTGGAAAAAAAGTCTCTCAATTTCCCTCTTGCTTTTTTCCCCTTCTCTGTTTGTCCATGACACTACGAGCCTTGCCCCTCTAATAAACTCTCCTTAAATGTCTCCATTGAACGTTCCTTTTCAACATTAAAACCAAAATACCTTGATACTTACTTGTACATATACCATACTTGTCTAGAACCTTTCTAATATGTCCCAAGAGACCACTGATGCACCTGCAAATCCTAGTATGTGACGCTCGCGTGCTCCAAGCGCCATTGGCTCTTTTCAATCCGTCCCAGGTCGTGCACTGATGTGATGTACCTAGAAAATCCCAATGTGAATGACAGTAAAGAAACAAACGGCCATCAAGAACCTACATCTATACTTGCAAATGGAGAGACCACTATTTCGAAGAAAGGCGAGGCAAAGGAGGAGCAGACAGCGGACAGTACGTTCCAAAATGGCACTGAATGGAAAGAGCTAACGTGTGCAAAAGATGTCTTCCAAGTCACCGTTAAATTACCTCATCAACCCTATGAGATCCACATCATGGTCTCCACCCAAGAACAAGTGCAAGACCTTCGACAATCCATTATAGAATCCCCAGGCACTTTCCAGTACTCATGCTTTCACCTTGAACATAAAGGCGAATGGGTCAATGACTACGTTGAGCTATCAGAGGTCAAGGGTTTTGCTGCAGGCTCAGAGTTGAAACTGATGGAAGACCCATATACAGAGAAAGAGGCTCGGATGCACTTGATACGAATTCGGGACATTATTGGGGCCGCTAGTAGTCGGGTGGACACGCTGCACGGCATTTCAGCTGGTTTGTCACTTCATGACAGAATATCGCCATGGCAAGATCCGGCTGCACTTCCGGCTCCCTCGGACAAACCAGCTAATGCAAGCCCATCCGGAGCTTCACATGCTCTTGCAGACTACACCGTTGACAGTCTTCCTTTGATGCGTACAATCATTCCAGCCGATCCAGAACAGCTCCCAAAAACAATCAAATCTCTTGGCGTTTCAGCGTGGAATCCACCACCACCTTTCCTCCGCCAGCAAGGCCACCTCCTCTATCTACAACTCACCACAAATGAAGGCGAGCAATACCAGATCACCTCCCATATCTCAGGGTTCTTCGTGAACAAATCTTCCAACAGCAAATTCGATCCATTTCCAAGACCACCTCCAAAGAACGCAGCCGCACACTCACTCTTTTCTCTGATCTCCGTCTTGTCGCAGTCTTTCAGCAAATCATTTGAAGCATTGTTAGAAGCAAACAACAAGCGTGATCCATTAGCGAATTTTCAACTCACAAATGCCATACCCTCAAGTCCCTGGCTTGTGGCTCCTACAGCGACATCTCTCTCGTCTCATCAATCAGACCTTACCAGGACTCAAGAAACTTTTTTGCTGTCTGGCGTTGAGCATACAGAGACATTGCGAGACTGGAATGAGGAGATACAGTCCACTCGAGAGCTACCCAGAGAGACTGTCCAAGATCGAGTATTTAGAGAGCGGCTGATATCTAAGGTCTTTGCTGAATTCAATGAAGCAGCTGCTCGTGGTGCAATGATGGTCGCACGCGGAGAGGTTGCGCCCTTGAATCCTACGGAAAGCAAAGATGCACAGATCTTTGTATACAACAATGTCTTTTATTCGTTCGGAGCTGACGGTGTTGGTACTTTTACCTCAGAAGGTGGTGATGAGGCAGCTCGAGTAGCTGTGGGAAAAGATGTGGCTGGTGTAAAAGCCGTTAATCAACTGGATATAGTAGGCTTGGCAACCCCTGGCACCATCATCGTGGACTACCTAGGCAAGCGGTTAGTCGCGCAGAGCATTGTTCCCGGCATCTTCAAGCAGCGAGAACCCGAGGAGCATCAAGTGGATTATGGTGGAGTGGAAGGTCGAGACGTCGTTGCCGAAAACGAGGCATTTGTCCCAACATTCTCTCAAGTATCCAAAGCCTTAAAGGTGAAGAAGCATCCTGTTTGGGACAAGGAAGGCAAAAAGCACGTACTCGAGGGCAGCGTTGAGACCAAAGGTCTCCTTGGCACAGACGGCCGCAAGTACATCCTTGATTTATATAGACTCACGCCGCTGGATGTTACTTGGATTGAGGAGCATTGTGAAGATGGTGAGGAGCCTACCGAATCTCGGCCACGGAATTATCCTCACCGTATGACCACCCTCCGACCAGAGCTTGTCGAGGCGTACTGGAGATTTAAGATGAGTGACTATGTCCAAGAAGAAGTGAAGAGGAGGAAGACCAGTGAAAATGCAGATGGGCTAGTTGCATTAACCAACGGTACAGGAGAAAACCAGGACAACGCCAAGGAGGTGACAACCGGCGAAGACCAAGCCGAAACGAACAAATTGCCAGATCCGAAGGACCAGACGGCGGGACAGAGTCCGGAAGAAGATCGTGTAGACATTTCAGCTTTCTCTCTGTCTCTTAATCCTGACGTGT
The DNA here is from genome assembly GCA_018257885.1 of Parmelia sp. 050094. Taxonomy (NCBI): domain Eukaryota; kingdom Fungi; phylum Ascomycota; class Lecanoromycetes; order Lecanorales; family Parmeliaceae; genus Parmelia; species Parmelia sp. 050094. The sequence goes on from JAEUBB010000510.1 coordinate 19,263, forward strand.
TTTGCGGACAAGTTCCACAGTCAGACGAAGATAAGGAAGAGTGGGTGAAGGACGAGCGGGAAGTAAGGGCTGTTTGCGCACACCTTCACGAGAAGATCATCCCTGAAATGATACAAGACCTCAAAGAAGGAGAGGTCGGATTCCCAATGGACGGCCAATCCTTGAGTCGATTGATGCATAGGCGAGGTGTCAACCTACGCTACCTGGGCAAACTCGCGACTCTTACGAAGGATGAGGATGCACGACTGAGAGCTCTTAAAGCTCTTACGGTACAAGAGATGGTCGCAAGAGCTTTTAAGCACATTGCCCATCGATACCTGAAACATTTACCACTGGCCTTCACTACGAATTGCTTGTGCCACCTTCTCAACTGCCTGTTGGGCACAGGTCTCAACGACTCCCCCAAAGCACACATTGATGATGATCTCCGAGATTTGTATTTGGGCGCTGATTACTCATTCATCAGTGTCACACCTCAGAGTTTGAAACAAGAAATCGAGACCCAGGTCCAAATTCGGTATCAGTACGTGTTAGAGGATGTCTGGACACACGACATAAAACACATCCAGCTTTTACGGAGCATAGCGCTCAAGCTTGGATTGCAGCTGACCGCCCGTGACTATCATTTCACTTCGGACACCCAGACTGACATTGAGCACTCGAAGCTCGAGACCAACGGAGTTTCGAATGGGACTGCGAACCATCCCGGAATTAACGGTCATGCTCAAGGCAATGCCATTGGGAAGAAGAAGAAGAAGACAGGTGGTCGTAACTCTCCCATAACAAACGGCTCTGAAAACCCTAGTCAGAAGTCGACATTCAGCCCAGAAGACATAGCAAACATGGTACCCATCATCAAAGATGCCTGCCCAAAGAGCATTCTTGCCGAAGAGGCTTTAGAAGCCGGAAAAATCTCCATGATGCAGAACCAGAAAGGGATCGGTCAGGAACTGCTTCTCGAATCCCTAACTCTGCATGAGCAGATATATGGCATTTTGCACCCAGAAGTAGCTCGAGTCTACTATCAACTGGCGATGCTCTACTACCAGCTTGATGAAAAGAACGCCGCTATTGAGTTGGCTCACAAAGCGGTGATCATCTCAGAACGCACGCTTGGTATAGATTCCAATGAGACGATCCTTAGCTACCTCAATCTCGCTCTTTTTGAGCACGGCAATGGCAATACAACCGTTGCTCTAGCATGCGTGAGACACGCTCTAGAGCTTTGGAAAATCATCTATGGTTCCAAACACCCTGACTCCATCACCACACTCAACAATGCAGCTGTCATGCTTCAGCAACTCAAATTCTTCCCAGACTCGCGCCAATGGTTTGAAACAGCTCTCACGACAAGCGAAGAAGTATCAGGAAAACAGTCAGTCAATACTGCCACGCTCCTCTTCCAATTGGCGCAAGCCTTGGTTTTAGATCAAGATCACAAAGGCGCTGTCCAGCGTATGCGCGAAGCCTACAGTATCTTCCTTTCCAAACTCGGCCCGAATGATCCAAATACCAGAGAGTCTGAGAAATGGCTTGAACAGCTCACCCAGAACGCCGTATCTATGGCCAAGCACGCAAAAGACGTGCAAGCTCGACGACTGCGAAGAGTGGTCTTCAATCCGCGTGTGACCACTATGGGAGCCCGCCCACAGCCTCAAGTCGGTCAATCCAATTCCGAATTGGCTAGCGGTCGGGATATCAGCTCAATGAGCAGTAATAGTCTTGATTCCCGAAGTATCGATGAGCTCGTGAGGATCATTGAAGGTGGTGGCGACATTTCCAAGTCATCAACAGGAAAGAAACGCACGACTCGCAGCAATCCGAAACGCCGTGGCGGAGCAGGAGGTCTTGGGGCTCAGGCCTAATCATTTTTTCGATAGAAGGTATTGGAGACAGGCGTTCCATGTGTATAACGGTCACCCTTGAGGATGTGAAAAGCTGGCATAGCGTGATTGATTTGCCGATTTCCTTCTTGCTGTACTCTACAGGATAGCGTCGCATCTTTCTGTACAGAGCCATCGCCACTTGTTTCTGGCTTTTGTACATACACATTCTTCTCCATTCTACTTGCATGGCTTGGCTGTCTTTATATACAGGCTTTTTTAGCATCGGGATTCGGAGGCATGTACCATATCTGGGGGCAGATACATAGCGTTTTTGCTACACCGCAAATACCACTCATAACTCTTTTACCCAATGTATGCACTGAAGATGGAAAGTATATGCGTTTGGCTACCTTCTCTGAGTTCCACGGAAGGTGTTGGCCACCCCTACTTACGACATACTCCCACACCAGCAATCAACCTTTGTGGTGGCGTCACCATGTCGCAACGGAGCGTCATACCCACCCAGTAGAGATTTTCTGTCTTCGTTTCTTGTGAACGACTGCGTGAACATACTCGCTAGGGATGACGGTGGTGATTGCGTTTTATTTTTTAGATCGTTGTTGGTTCTTTACGCTGTTGATTTTGGTTGGGAGTTTGATAGGGAGTGGATCTAGGGCGGTGGTGAGGGAGGATAGTAAGGGATGTGTGGGAAGGTGAAAAAAGGGTTTATGAGTCTGGTCGGTCGGATAGTGTGGCTGCGCTACCTACACGAAGAGGCTTTCTACGAAGTGTGATCGGTGTGTAGATGTTCATCTTTGAATTAGAAATCCAAGTGTTGTGGACATTACACTATATCATTACGGCGTCTTCGACCGGAAGAAAGGATAAGACTAGTCAATCTACGACGACGGAGACTTCGGCGTCCCCTTTGGTGCCGGCCCCTCGATCTTGCACGAATACCCCATCGCCGCCGGGTTCCCCAACGTTATCATCTCCTCGGGCGTCGCGACGACTTTGGAGTGCCGCAAGCCGCTCTCCTGGAACCTCCCGAGATTCTGCATCCGTCCTGCGGAGAAGAGCGGGGCGGGCCTGTCCACGGACAAGGGGGATGTCTCGCTCAGCCGTTTGCCGCCAATAGTCGATACCCTCTCGGGGCATGTCGTCTTGCCCCAAGATGGCATCACCATGCTCAGTCTCAGTGTTTCGGCCGACGAGGGTTTGCGTTTTTTGAAGATTGTGGTCGGGCGGGAGACGCGGCTCATCTCTACTATTTCTGCTGAGGAGAGTTGGCGTTGGGCGCGGAGATGTGGGGAGATCATGCCGGCTCTTGTCAGACTCTCTTTCCTGTCGTAGCAGCTTTCGATATCGCCCGTCTTTGGTGTTGGTCTTGGTGTTGGTCTTGGTGTTGGTGCTGGATATTCGCGGCAGCTTGGTTGCGCAGATGAATCATGGTCGGGGAGGCGGAAATCATCAATGTTCGAGAGCCTGGCGAAGGGATTGAGAGGTGCGCGGGTAATGCACTTTTGGTTGCAAAGGGGCCCGGATGAATGGGATGAATGTTGCTTTCTGTGGATGGTGAGGAGTTGGCGGAGGGCAGGCATGGAGGCGACGGCTATTCCCATGTTCTGTTCAAGGCTGTAGGGGTGACTTAGTGATTTTGGCAGGACTGAGGCATGGTAAGGAGGTAGAAGGTCGGAGATGATGAAGAGCGAAGACTTGGGGAGCGATCAAAGGACGGGACAATTTACCTAGCCCAAATGGCAACGGGGAGGAACCCCCCTAAGGTGTGATCAGACAATCATTAGGAGGATTTGCGGGATGAAGTACTTACAAGTGGGGTTCTTCATTGCAAGAGTAATGAGGGTAGTCCTAGCAATAGCAGTTGCGGCGGTACTACGCGATTATCAGTCTAAGGAATGAAGCTCGTGAAGAAGCCTTTTTGGCCTACAAGAATCCGAGTCCTAAGATAATAAAGACAGCCACCTTATCGCGCAGGCTGGCTTGTAAAGTCCGGAAGACCATCATAGGCAACAGTACGCAAAGGAGGTCTGTTATGACAGCAGCACCTATGCTTGTGTGAGTCCACAATAAGCGTGGAATATGCTCGGAGTCACGCACCGCCCTGAACCTGGCCAAACTTCGTCGCATCATCTCGCGGAAAGCACTGAGCTTTGACGCTTTGGTCCCACAATCCCGAAAGAGGTATGCACTCAAAACAGAGGGCAAGGAAAATCGCAAGTGAGATTATGGTATTGAAACTCAACAGTACCCAAATGCACCTGCGGTAGGACATCGCGGTGGCAGGCACGAAACGGAGGACGAATAGACACACTGATATCCTAACCAGTAATGTACCTACAGTATGGAGCAGGATTACAATGGTGGTGTATAGAGCCCAGTTTTGTATCTGAATTGGGGTGAGATACTCGATGTTCCGACCGAGCCCGTTCTGAACCAGGAAGGTGGCAACAATACACTGAGCAATGGCGAACGCCTAAGTACACCTTATCAGTAAGAGATTACTGAGATAATCTCAAATAATGTAGCTCACCATTGCAAGCAAGATAAAGTAGTCATCCCAGCCTAGGATTTTGCATAGAATACCTCGAATATAAAAACGCAGAGACACGAATAAAGATGCAATAGACACGGTCAACCAACTGACAATGAGAAACTCAGATCCGCGACTGACATTAGGCGGTAACGGCCCTGTTATTGACGCAGAAGACATTGCAGTGCTTTCTTTTTGCCTAGAAGAGAATGACAAGAGGGGAATGAAGAAGGGAAACAAGCAGGTTGCTTAGAGACAACGAGAATGGTCATGGCAAGTAACGCTCATGGGTCTGTTTAACGAAAGAAAAGAGAAGTCAAGAGTTTGCGGTATTGCCCGGAAGGTATAATATATTGTAGGTATCACAAGAGAGCGCAGTTGCATTCTATTAGAAAGCCAGTCTATGTAATTACAAGTTAGCATCCCTTCAAGCTTTGCAAGACATGCTGCAGTAATTGGCGTTGATGATTCAAACATTCATGTAGAAGGGGAGGACGCATGAACGGGACGAGTAGCAGAGGGGCCAGTAGTCAGTAACACACATGTGTCATCATTGCAAGACCTGCAAAGCTTCAAGATGAGTGGGGGCGCCACGGGCCGAGTCTGAAGGGTGAACAGTCGGTCCTTGCCCATGCCTACAAGCTTTCCATGCTCCACATCGCCACCACATTGGCTTGGCTCTGAACGTATCCTTCCACGGCACTAGGTTCGAATGATCATAGTCGAGATGGCAAGCCAGCAACATGTTAGATGTAACCTCCGTGAACATTCAATGAATACATATCTGACTGATGGAATTTTCTACGAGCCATCCGAAATGGCGGCTAGCGGCTTGGCACGTCTATCGGCCGGAAGAACATTGTGCCGCATTGTTTACTCGACACCCAAAACAGTGCGATCTTCTCATTATGCCAGCTCCTTCACAGCATTGCTTTTGCCTTTTCCTTTCGTACATCTAGAAAGCACTCGCTATATTGCTTTCGCTGCAGATTCCTCTACATTTGCTACAGGTGACTTGGTGCTGGAACACCAATGCGATCCCAAGAAAAGTATCAGCAGAGCATGCACGAAAGTGGGTTTGAAGTTATGGCACTCTGTTATCCCGTGTGCTGAAATGCGGCAGGTGCAAAACTCTCGTGGACATCTGCTCGATGCAATCGACTCCTGCGTCCCCTCTCATCGAAGGTCGCTCTTTTGCGCAAGACTACACTGTCTGAACCCAGGCATAATGAATGCAACTCTGGAGTCGCTCCACCATCCTCCTCCCAGAGTCTGACAGCAACGACTAAGGCTGAAACTGAATGGGAGACTAGCCCAAGGCCTTGGAAGAAGATTAAGCGGACATATACCTCAAGAACGAATGGCCAATCGTTCCGAGGATTAGTGGACCATGATAAAGATCGGGCACTTCAAGAATCAAGAGATGCTGTAATAAGATTACCTTTTCATCTAGAAGCATACGGAGCTGTAGGCCATGATGAGAACGTGATAGTCAAAGATAGTCAACAATATCATCCACTTCAAAGCGCACCGCCCGAAGCTACTCACGCTACACCAAAAACCGGGCAAGTCATCAATGGCTCTCTAGGTCGAAACTGTGCATTTTCAACTAGACTTAGCAATCGGAGGCTCATAGAGGGGATCTGCAAAGCACTCGAAGCATTACTGCGGGCTACTACCTGCGAAAAGACCGACGACAACCGTGGATGTCGCTCACTCTTTTCTATCTGCTTAAGGCAGATCCCGAGTTATATCTCCGAGGAGCAACGCCTGACCGACGATGATAATCTCGAAAGCGACACTGATGTCGCTTCAGAAGTCTATACCGACCTTGAAGCCTTTGGTTCAACCCCAGACGGTGGTTGGGAACCTCTCCGAGAAGTGGTCAGAGCCCACGGAGTGAGCTTGATCAGAGAAGCAATCCAGGAGGGTCTAATTGAATTGACTCACTCCCGCCACATTCTTTCCCTTTGTCTTGGGCTCGCAGCATACGACGAAGCAGAACGCGTAATTGAAAGCATGATCGCTTGGGCAAAACTTCAGCCTCTCGCGCCAAAGGGAAACACAGGATTTTGCGCAAAACTCTCTGAACCTGGCAACAAGTGGGACACATCGAATCGACTCCACACCACTGTCCTGGCAGATGAAGCTACTCGGGTTATAGATGCTTTGAGGTACTATGTCTCACAGACAGGCAGGTATGGCTTCATGTATCGCCAAATGGCAGTATTGATAGGAGATGGCGTACTCCCAATAGAATGGATATCGAGCAAGGTCATGATCGATTGTTGGAATGGCGTGATTCGTTCAATCACACATCAAGACGATCATTCTCAATCTGCTGCCCTGCTTCTCCAAATCGCAATCTCCATGTCGTACAGGCGAGGGTTTTCTAATGTGAAAA